>CABFOW010003614.1:22957-71235 GCA_902141385.1 Timema californicum
GGGGGGGGGGGGGATGCACGACAGGCTCTTTTTCAATATCAAGACGAGAATATGAAAAAAATTGAAATAAAAGGTAAGAAAACTTTTCTTACGTACATAAATGTAAAATATGTTCTTTAAGAATCGGAGGTAGATAGTTGTCTTCATAGAAGATACAGGTTAATCTATAGATTTTTTAATACCACTCAATAGCTCTCTGTTCTTAACTTATATATATATTTAGTGAATATGTTTTTCTAGGTTCAATGATGTTTTGGAACCTCCCAATCAGTTGCTAGCCAATTGTTTGGATATAATTACTTACCTCTGGATGGATTATCGGGATGAAATGTTCTTCAAATTGGATATGATAAAGTTCCTGCCACATGTTAACTCACTGAACATTAATCCTATCAGCTGCATTAATGGAAAATTTGACTGTGGAGGTAGTCTTGGCCCAATGGTGGTACTGCAAGAATTTTCTTCAGCAGAATATCCACTTCTTAAAAGTTTCCTGCAATTTGTGCAAGTCTTGTTGGAGGTATGGTAATATGTCTCTTAAATTTCTTTTCATACCAAATATATATATATAAAAGTGAAAAAGGGAGGGTTTTTCTCATAAAAAAAAATTACATAATTCATCGCTGCACTGCTACCATGTGTGCTGTCCTACAAATTTCAAACCACTGGTTTCCTTCCTCTTAAGAAAATATGTGCACTATGTACGAGTTTTTGTTTAAAATTTTTAGGTAGTTTAATAGCTCACTTTTTGATAATTTGTAGGTCATCAAAGTCTGAGACCTAGCAATAACTTTATCAAAATCAAAAATCGATTTATGAATATCTTTAAAAACATTATTATTTAAAGAGTTTTTTTGTTTTTTTAATTTGATGAAATTTTTCAGTTTGATCCTGAGACAGTGACTAGATTTGAGAAATTCGGGAATGACTATTCGGACAAACTTAAATACACAATAGAAAAGAATTTCAAACTCTTACTTCCAGCATTGTCATACATACTGTTTGAAGTTTTCCCTACTTACAACAATTGGCGCTATAAGAAAGATGAGGACCATAGTTTTATATCTCGAAGCTGTCTATCAATATTCCATAAGTTGATTTCTATCGACACTAGAAAAGACGTAATAAATAACTTGACTCCTGGAGAAGTTTTGCACCTCATGTGTTTCTATAATTTGTTAGAAGGAGGTGCCATACTCCCTCTTCTGAAGCTTGTTGGAACAGGTATGTAGCAATAATACTCAAATAAGCATTATTTTTCTCAAGTTGTCAACCAAGTCCCATGATGAGTAATTTAGGAGAACTAAAGTTAAATTGGACCCTTGTTAAGTTCTGACAAAACTAAAAAATAATTTACAACCTTATATATGTAAGTGCGGTCTTTTGAGTTTTGCTATCGAAAGTTAAAATAGCCAATAATTTATTCGCCCACATAACTCGACCAAAGAGAGTACATATTAAATCATTAATGAAACCAAGAGTTTTATTTTGTCATAAGCCCGCCTCGGTTGCGTAGTTGGCTAACGCGCTAGTCGTGTTGAGCTCGACTGCTGAGGACGAGGAGATCGAGGTTCAAATATCGGTCGGGTGAACCGGGGGTGGTTTTTCCCTAAATGGTTTTTCCACTCTCCTTCCAAGCAAATGCGGGTTCACTTCCTCTAATTCAACCTTCCCAATTCCTAATCCATTAGAGTAATTAGTACTTAAAGTGTATAACCCAAACGGGTAGTAAGACGCGGGGCTAAATATTTTTTATATATATTTTGTCATAACATATAAAAATTTTTGCCTAAACTTCATTATCATAGTATTTCAATCATATCTTCAGTACTTTAAGGCTATTTTTTCTGGTTATTTATAATGGAATAATATTCCTTTCACTTGCATTACTTCAAGGTATATATGTTCAAATGCTTTTTTTTTAACTCTCAAAACTGGTTTAACTCAGATTTAAATGTGTCTTTAAATTAATACTTGGCTTCTTAAACTAAGCTGTTTAGTTTATTTTAGTTTCTAATCAAATATCTTAATGTGCGCCATTTTAACTCTGCACACTTTGTTCACAGCCTAAAATCTTAACGTCACAAACAACTGTGATAGATTATTAGAAGACACTAGTTTATTTTTAGAATTTAAGTATAAACAGTTAATTCACAATTATAATTTGTGAGAACACTGATAGGCCTACTATTTTTACTTTGATTTTAAATCACTGGAATGAATGCCTAGACTAAAGCATGGATAAATAACTTTGAATCAACATGTTATATCTTTATTATTTGATTAATGTTGATGTGGTTAGTTTCCTCGCATTTTTGGTGAATATATTTATAAGCCTGGTAATAATGGCTCAAATTAAGAATAACATCCCACAAATTTTAACAAAAATTGAGTAGTTTTTTAGACAATTTAATATATATATATATTTTTAAATGAATACAGTATTGAACCAATATTATTTTAACTAGCATTAACCAGATGTATTTTGGGTTGTTATTGAAGGGGTTTGGTTCATACCTTGGTTTCAGGAAGATGATCATTCATGGTCTGACATAATAGTGCATGTTTGTGTTACAGTACAACAGTAGAAAAATCTGCTCTATATCCCATAAATACATAAGTAATATAAATATGCAAAGTTTTATCCCTATATTTTTATTTGAAATGATATTTATAACATTATTCAGGAAATGGTAGACTTCAACTTTTGATGGAGAGCCAACTGAATTGGGATACTGGTCCTGGTGTAGATCTTATTAATTTGGTACGACTAGCCCTGGCTCTATTGAATATGACATTACGATTGAAAGCTACCAAGGTATGTCACATTATTACTTATTTTACAACCCTTTCAAACTCGCTAATAAATATTGGCTTTTTAATCATTTTAAAATTAATTTATTCTTTTAGAAATGTTATAACCAATACAATGTAAAAATAGTTTATGCTTTGCCATAATGGGCTAAGCTGTAAGGTGTGTTTTGTTGCAGGACATGGATTACTTATGTCCATTGGAAGCAAGGATTATGTACTATCCGAATGATAAGAACCATCTGCGCATCCTGCACGCTACTGTGGACTACATCTATCACACCTTTAACCCAAATCTGCCAACTCTTGCTGTGGAGCTAATGAGAAGTTTTGCCGTGGTATTAAGCCAAATCAAGTTTGGATTCATTTTGAACCAATTATTTCCATTAAAATGAGATCTCAGTCACATAACATACTTTAACTTTTATATCTACCTTAAATAGTTTCTTATACAGATTATTAAACATATATCTCATTATAAATAATTTTGAAAGTAAATTGAACTTAATCTAACAAATATCAAATATGAAAAAATAGCGTATTGACCTGAAAATGATTCGCCCCTAAATATAGACCATACCCTAAAAATATAATCACTTTGAAAAGGAAAAAAACTATTTATGTCTGAAAATGAATCCACTTTGAAAATATACATTCGCCCTAGTTTCTTTAGCTATCTAAAGGTTCCTATTTTTTTACATGTCTTTTTACTAAGATTTTAAATTCTTTGTTATGTCACATTAATTAATCATGCTTTTCTCATCATTATCTACAATGTATTATTTAATAATACAGCAGCTTCATTCTAACCTCGAAATTGTCAAGTGGGTCATTGAAAGGTTAATCCTTTCCTTCAGCCAGCTGTACAGTTTTGTACAGTGTAGATAGACATGCTACTAACCGAGCTAAGTTGTCGGACTTGTAACTTATGACAATATTAAGAAACAATCCCTAGTTGTAATCTTTGCTTTAAATATCACTTTGCTGAATTTAAAATATTTAACAATAATAAATCAAATTTGGACAAACACCTGAACATTACATGACGGTAACTCACACCACTGGAAATACTTATGATAACAAATAAACACATTATAATTTCTTCATATCCAAAATGCTGTGATAAAAAAGGAAGTAGTATTAAATGAACAAATTTGTATAAAAACCAAACATTAATCAATACCTTACACATAATCTGGGTTAGGGGTGTTCTCAACCTTTTTTTGTTTGCGTACCTGCAGATATAATCTCCCTTCAACTTTTTACTCCCAAAAGTTGATTGGTGCATAACACAAGTTATACATATTCTATAATTTACATCTAAAATAAAATGGCACTCCCAGATCACATGTCTTTATGTCAGGGTCTCTTGTGATTATCATGAAATAATGTATAATTATATATATATATATATATATATAGGTGACCTGGTGGTCTAGGGGTAAGGTGTCGGACTTCTGTGCTGGGAGTCCGGGGTTCAATCCTCAGTCCCGGCATAGATATATCTGATTACCAAACCCTTCCTTCACCTCTGACAAGACATCTTGTGAATGTGGGGAATGCCAGGCCTCCACCGTGGTTCGGATTCCACGTTAAAACTGTAGGTCCTCCATTCCATCTCGCAATCACCCTACCATTACACATTAGCGTAAGTGCGTATAACCCGAACGGGTAGTAAGACGCGGTGCTAATAATAATAATTATTATTATATATATATATATATTTACACATATACACATACATACACACACACACAAATTTACATACATCCAAGATACCTTTACATACCACTGACTAGGGTATCTTCCTATTGATCAGCATAGTGTTGAGAAGACTAGCACCTTCGGCCCCCCCTCACACTACTACATTAGCGCTCCTGCATTTTCAAACACTATATACCTGTATTTTAAAAGATCTTAAAATAGTTCAAGTAATTAAAATATATCATGCTGTACAAGTGTTCCAAGATAAGTGTGTCAAACATTAACATTGGTAAATTGCTTATTTTTTACAACTAATCAAGGTGGAGGTTAGTTTTTGCAATGTGGATCACAATCTTTTATTTCTCATATTCCTGCTAACTGGCTATGTACTATTTTATTGTGAACCTTTATGGAGTTAATAATTTATGTAAATCATTAAAAAAAAATATATCAGTGTCAACATTTTAATTGATGTTGTGAAAAAACCTCTCTAAGGCTTTTGGTTATTTTAGATCAACTTTTGTGTCCATACCACTTTTGGAAAGCAAAACATCTACCACACAAACACTTTCTAGAATTTCTAGTTTGTTAAAATAATCACCGGTACTTTAGCATTTTTGTCAAATTTTAGTATTGATGGAAATTAGTTCCACTTATTCCCTTATTTACATTAATTTGATCACACCAACAATCATATCTCATCTTGATATTTGCATGTTGAGTTTTGAAAAATTTCAAAATTATTGATTACCAGAGGTAATGCTGAAGTAGAATGTTGAAACACAATTTAATATTTAAAATCTATCATGTATCAACCACAAGTGGCTTTCTCAGGAAACAGGGGGAGTCCTTACCTAAAATAAGAATAACATTCTTGACTAAAAATGTTATTTTCAAACATTATATTTACTGTGATTTATTTTTACAGGATTTACCCGTGTCTCTAATGACATGCTTAGGAGTAGATCCTGAAATATTGCGTCATTGTTTTATACGACATTTGGAATCTTCAGAGGAGCCTACACATTTGAAAGTTGCAATTTTCAATTTCTTGAATGCATGTGTTTTGAAACAAAGTGGACTAGCTGAAATACTTATTAATATTGAGTGTCCTACTGAAATTCCAAGAGATTTCCCCCATCCTCGGATAACAAGTGGAAAACAAGGCGGATGTTTGTTGTATGTATGTGAACTGCTAGAAAACCTTGATGAGGTATGTAAATATTTTTAAATTATTCTCACAGATATTTTTTCTTTCTTTATATTACTACACAGGTTCTTTTAACCACCTATTTATTTACAAAATCTGAATCCTTCAACCTGCACATGCACAACCTTGACTTGAATTATTAGCTCTGTACACATTGATTGTTCAAAATAGTCTGGATTTAGTTTGGATTAAATTGTATGAAATGCCAATCACAGTTGTCTAGATGAAAATAGTAAAGTGAGTGTTTGTAGCATTCAGAAGAAGTGTCAGATTTATTAACATTTATTGACTTAGTTATTACCCGCCTCGGTGGCGTAGTTGGCTAACGCGCTTGTCGTGTTGAGCTCGACTGCTGAGGACGGGGAGATCAAGGTTCGAAATCTCGGTCGGGTGAACTGGGGGTGGGTTTTCCTAAATAGTTTTCCACTCTCCCTCCACGTAAGTGCGGGTTCACTTCCTCTAATTCAACCTTCCCAATTCCTAATCCACTAGAGTAATAGTACTTAAAGCGTATAACCCGAACGGGTAGTAAGACGCGGTGCTAAGTATTATTATTGACTTAGTTATTTTACAAACCCTTAGGGACTGTGCTATGCCATTATCATTATAGAATAACATTAGAAATTGCTACTAATCTTAGTGTACATCATATGGCAAAATTATTCATCCTACTTGGGCAAAGTGTTTATTAGTTAATGGTTTGCTCACTGATTTTTATGAAAAAAAAAATTGTAACGATTCATTCAAAAATAAAACCCAATCAATATATTTTTATAAGTGGAATTGTACCTGCATTTCTTTTTGTAATGGAAAACCACTATGAAGAAAAAAAAATTGCCTGAGTTTAATCAGTCATGAATTAAGTGATAGCTTACAGGTGACAGGGAAGCACATTATCTGTCAGCTCTAAATCATAATTACAATTTTTTATTGAGAACATGTTATACTTTCCAGTGTCCAAACATTGCATATGGAAGTGTGTACAATGCGATCATGAAGTTACTGCACACATTGTGGCTGCACCGAAAGGAGTTGGCTCTCAAATTCCTGAGGAGGAGCGACAACTTTTGGATTAATTTTTGTTCTCCTCTCCTTCAAAATCCATTGTGAGAATTTCATACTTAGCTAAAAATAGAATTTAACTAAGCTATATGACTATAATTACTCATTATCAATCAACATCAACTGTTGGGTGACCTGGTGGTCTAGGGGTAAGGTGTCAGACTTCTGTGCTGGCGTCCGGGGCTCAATCCTCGGTCCCGGCACAGATTTATCTGATTACCAAACCCTTCCTTCACCTCTGACAAGACATCTTGTGAATGTGGGGAATGACAGGCCTCCACCGTGGTTCGGATTCCACGTTAAACTGTAGGTCCTCCATTTCATCTCACAATCACCCTATCATTACACATTAGTGTAAGTGCGTATAACCCGAACGGGTAGTAAGACGTGGTGCTAATAATAATAATAATAATAATAACATCAACTGTTTCCACTTCAGTAAAATGCCTCCATCTTCTTCTATCTTTCCACCATTTTACGACCATCCCACTATTACCACCTTATCCATTTGTCCAGGGTTTTAACAAGAATGATTGCTATTGCTATTATATTTTTTATTCATATATTTCTTGCTACCCATTCAAGTTATCTTATTGTTATTATTACCTAAATTAAGGGATGATGATGCAAAAATGCTGGTGCAAAATTTTAAAATGACTATTCGAGCATTAAGCATTTTTAAATTGTGTGGGGAAAAAATCTCTAATTTTTAATAATTCATGTTAATCATTTTGTGCAATCAAAATTAATACTTTTAAAGTCACTATTTGTGATAGGGCATTTTATTTTATGACTTTGAGAAAATCACAATTGTCAGGCTATATATAAATACATTCAAATTAATGAGAATAATTAATATTAAATGTGTTTCGGGGTTGGACGGAATCCCAAGCCCTCTGAAAAAGGTCGGGAATTTATCAATTCCCATAGGTCGGGTGGGATGGACCCTTTCTCAAAGAGTTTCAAGCGAGAAACCAAACATAGTGCTCCGGGAAACAAAACAAAGGCACTGCACTCATGTTCTAGCAGACTTATTTCTGTTAATCTCTTTTGTAGACAGTCGTCTTCTTTGTTCTTTAGCTAACTTGGTGGCTGGGATAAGGAGTGGGTTATTTTACCACTTGTAGAAAGAAAAACCCGCCTCGGTGGCGTAGTTGGCTGACGCGCTTGTCGTGTTGAGCTCGACTGCTGAGGACGAGGAGATCGAGGTTCGAATCTCGGTCAGGTTAACTGGCGGTGGTTTTCCCTAAATGGTTTTCCACTCTCTCTCCACGCAAATGCGAGTTCACTTCCTCTAATTAAACCTCCCCAATTCCTAATCCATTAGTGTAATTAGTACTTAAAGCGTATAACCCGAACGGGTAGTAAGACGCGGTGCTAAATATTATTATTATATAGAAAGAAAAACAAGTTGGAAGGTGCGTGACTTATTGTGCTCTGTCTATCAACAGTTATTTGTTAGGTTAAGCAATTGTAAGAGCTTGAAAGATTTAGATAAGGACAGAGAGATATTCTACTATCTTTTGACCCGCCTCGGTGGTGTAGTTGGCTAACACGCTAGTTTTGTGTTGAGCTGGACTGCTGAGGACAGGTAGATTGAGGTTAGAATCTTGGTCGGGTGAACTGGGTGGTGGTTTTTCCTAAATGTTTTCCCACTCTCCTTCCACGCAGATGCGGGTTCATTTCTTTTAAATTCAACCTTCCCAATTCCTAATCCATTAGTGTAATTGGTACTTACACGTATAACCCAAATGGGTACTAAGTTGGGGTGCAAAATAATAATATAATAATACTATCTTTTGGGGTGTGGAAATGAGAGAGTGGGAAGTAGGCTGTCAAGGTCAACAATTTATGAGGGATCAGAGTATCTGTTGATGGTGATCCAGGCAGAGGATAAAGTATGAGGAGTGTTAAAAAATCACCCTTAAGGTGTGTCAAACCTAGAGAGAACATATAAGAGGTATAAAACCTAGATAACAATCAGTTGTTTTTTTTAATAAACCTTATTAACTTTTAAGCAGTTTTAAACCTAGATAATATTTTGCAGTTTCATACTAGAACAAATTGAAGAGGTGCCAAATATTATGTTTTTCGGTATTTTTTGCACTATGCAAATAATTAAATTTAAAACACCATTTCCATAAGAAATTAACTAATAAAAATGTAATAAAATTGACTATTTGATTTGTATTATTTAATATTAATTTAAAATTTTGATATTTGATTTGATAAAAAAAATGCTATTTGTACACACCTATTTATTTTATTATTTTTATTACCTTTAGCAATGCTTTTTTTTAGCACAGCATCTTATAACCCGTTCTGGTTATACACCTTTGTACTTACTAATTACTATATAGTGTGTTAGGAATGAGGAAGATTGAATTTAGAGGTGGTGTACCCACATTTGCATGGATAGAGTGGGAAACCATTTAAGAAAACCACCCTTAGTACACCCGGCCAGGATTGAACTACGGTTTCCCCATCATTGGCCGTCTTAGAGCCAGTTTCATAGTCAAGTTTAGTACGCCTCAAGTGCGGCGCTACACTAAATACAAGATGAGACCTACCTAAACCAGAATGGAATGGGCCGTTCTCGCATAGGAAACTGGCCCATTCCATTCTGGTTTAGGTAGGTGTCGTCTTGTACTTAGTGTAGTGCCGCACTTGAGGCGTACTAAACCTGACTATGAAACTGGCCCTTAGTCTTTTTCAATAGGGGTGCCTTATATCATGCAGCCACTGAAGCGAGTTTTAATAATATTATAACATTTTCAAGTCTTACCGTATTAATATAGAAATCAATATATTTTTAATTTAAAATCTAAAGTTTAGTAATAATTATATGTAGTTAGTAAACATAAGGTATATTTTCCTTTATAATTTCACATAACTAACCAAAAACACACATACATTTGGAGTTAGACCTACCACTTCTCCATTCAAGTTGATACCAGCCCCGTAGTGTAGTGGTCCGGGCTAGTACCTTGGGTATTTTTTTCTGAAAGGGGAAGTATCCCAACGGACACCAGGGTTTGGTTAGTAAGGCTTAAGTTAGGTTTGAGTGTTTCCACTGGTTCCACACCCTCATACTCACTATCACCCTCATACTCACTATCACCCTCATACTCACTATCACCATCATACTCTCTATTACCATCATACTCACTATCACCCTCATACTCACTATCACCCTCATACTCACTATCACCCTCATACTTACTATCACCCTCATACTCACTATCCACCTCATGCTCACTATCCACCTCATACTCACTATCCACCTCATACTCACTATCACCATCATACGCACTATCACCATCATACTCTCTATTACCATCATACTCACTATCACCCTCATACTCACTATCACCCTCATACTCACTATCCACCTCATACTCACTATCCACCTCATACTCACTATCACCATCATACCCACTATCACCATCACCTCATCTCATCGGGACATGGAAAGATCCTCCACAGAAAGGATGTACTATTAGTACATTAGTACGTCCCCTGGACAACGGTACATTAGTACTGGATAATATTTCTACTACTGGGCTATGATATTATTATTATTAAAGTTTATTATTATTATTATTTCTTAGAAATATTATTTTATAAATTTTTACTTTAGTGTAACAGGTCATTGATGCATTAAAACACATTTTGCGGTTCATTTTTCTTAATTGGTAATGTTGTAACTTGTAAATAATATTTCTTGCCGTATTTTGTAATGGGAGTTTATTGATAGATATTAACATTAATTTATCTTTCTTTTATAGTTATGGTACTGAAGCCTACACTCATATGTTTGATATTCTGGCTTTGGAGATTTATTTTAAATCTGGTAAATTGGATAATTTGTTAACACTTTGCCTGAGGAATTTTTTCAAGGAATCTCATAAAACTTTGGAAATGTGGACACAGGTAAATTTTAGTGTTTGATTAATAAACTTTTTATAGTTGTTGGTGGCAAATTTGTGCTTTAAAAAATTAGTAGCTCAGCATTTATTTTTTTACCTTAAGGTTTATTGTGAAATGAATTCTATCTTTTGAATAATGTGTAATTAATTTCATATTTAATGTTCTGACTTTATTCATTGGCTCTTTAGTTGTAACTTTTTCACATGCAAGTAAAGTCAAATTGAATCTTGAAAGATCATAATAGAAGTTGAAAATGAATTCAAAGGTTTTTTTATAGTGTTTATGTCTTATAATTGTAATTACAGTGTTTTGGTGCTGGACAAATGCAGGAAACATTAGTGGAATTGCAAGAAATTCTGAGAACAATCTTCAAACATTTTAATGCTTTAAAATTTAAAATAAGTGTTCTCAAAATATTTTCAAAGATGCAACGGAAATTGTGTGTCTTGACATCAAAGTTAATATATTTTGACTTTGGCTTATTTAATCCTTACACAACCCAAATATTTTCTTTGGGGAGGGGGGTGAATATTTTTACTTAATTTTCTGCAGCTTAGGGTTATTATATCTCTGTTTAAGCTTCTTTACTGCCTGTTGAAAACTATGTGTTCCCCGAGGACTTCCATAGTGGGTTACATAATGGGTAGTTGTGGGCCCATGCCAATCTTAAATTCTATCAGCCGATCATAGCAGAATCAGCTAAGCCGATGAGTGGTATTTGGTTCACCAATTCTTAGAACCGATATTTTACTAACTGCTGTAGGCTTGCACAGAGTAGGTACTGGTGACTCATCGTTATGTGTCTTGGTGAGGTGTGAGGGAGTACGCTAAGCAAACAGTTAAAGTTAGAAACCCTATGTTATGGCAAATAATTATGTGAAATTTCACTATAAAAATCTGAATTTTGAATTAAAAATCGTCTTTAAAATGGGTTTATAACCCCTAAAAAATTTAAAAAAAGTACTTTTTTTTTGCACAAATTAAAAAAAACTTTATTCACACTGGCAAACCCTTGAGAAGTATACATACCTTTTAGAGGCCTACAAAATAAGGCGACATTTTCACAGATTTGTTTGGTGAATCATTGTTTTAACAGCAAAGTCTTACAACAATGGATCCATAATATTCCAAACATAGTAACAATACACTAAATTCATGTCACAGAATATCAGTAAACAACATACAACAACCAAAAGTGCGAAAGCATGTGTAAAGGGTATTAACAGGTATAGAAGGTTTGACTATTTTATTTTGTCAATCATATTGGCTTAAAGATAAAGTTTTATTACAAGTATCAATGTACATCTATTTTGGATAGTGTTTTTGAAGTGAAGCAGTTTATAGCACCATTTGTTGTAGTTATTATAAACTATTGTGATATACATCCGATATAGCTACATACGTTACAGTCCTCAAAGGTTCAATATTTGTTAATAACGATTTATTTGAACTTGAAACCAGTTTTAGCGCTTTCAAAATGGATTTTTCAAACATTTCATGAATACCCTGTTCGCGAAAATCCTGTTTCCCAAGTTATAGTTATTTCTTTGGTCAATAACAAGTGGATGTGACCATTAGGGGGAGGGGCTGTGTTGAGAATAGAAAGGTCTGCAAGAGAGACAGCTTATTTGAGTTAAAGATAAGTATGGCAGAGGGAGTGCATTTATCTTTGGCAGGTCAACCAGCAGGATGTCTGAACCAGGAGAGGAATATTCTAGGGACGTTGGCAGGTCAACCAGCAGGATGTCTGAACCAGGAGAGGAATATTCTAGGGACAATTGGCAGGTCAACCAGCAGGATGTCTGAACCAGGAGAGGAATATTCTAGGGACGCTAACATTGAGGAAGATTCAGTAGGGAAAGTTAAGGGAAGCTAAATCTGTGAAAGATTCAAGAGAAACTATGACTAAGGAACTATCAGAGGTTTCACAACTACATCATGGATTCAGGACTTTCTTTAATTTCACAATTTATATTTATTGTTCAGTTATTACTTAAAACATTATTTTAAAATTAATTACGCTTATTTAAATTGTTTTTAATTTAATGAACAATTTTTTATATACTATTATATAAATAACACATTTTCCACAATGTTCTATGCATGACTTTCAAAATAAAATTCCTCTATACAACTATCACAAATGTAACCAAGAGAAAAGTGGAGTCACTTTAACTTAAACTGATTACATTTTAAACATGGTAGCATCAGTAATACAGTTAATTATATCTGAATTAATTCTAAAGCTTTCATTTAATCTTGTTTATGCAAATATACTATACTTGGGAAAAAAATGGCATACATTAAGACTTGTTTTTAATACCATTTTTGCATACTATCTTGAAAACATTTAAAACGAATAAGCCAAATGACCAGCATCAGTGATTGGCAACTGCTCATGGGCAAAATAGCTGATCATCCCAGCCTTACTCTTAATACATATAACATCACAAACTTTATACAGTCAACTCTCGATTCTACGATCTTTCACGGTTCCCTGGAAAAGGGTCGTTATTTCGAAGGGGTTGTTATTGGAATTTTAACAGATTTTGTTCCACCCCTGACCTTCATACAAAAAAATTGCATTTTTTAGGCAATACGTGAAAAAGTAAATAAAATAAAACCTACCTATTTCTTGAAGAAGGTACTCCTTTCACTCATTTGGTCAAAATTATAAGTTCGTATAAAAAAAATAGCGTGGGTCATCAAAAATCGTTAACAAAATCCAACCAAAAACGTAACCATATCAAAATAACAATGTTAAACAATAGCGTGGGTCGTCAAAAATTGTTCACAAAATCAAACCAAAATAGTAACCAAATCGAGAATCGAAATAACAATGGCAAAAGCAAGCCTGGCGCGTGATGTAGCAGCAGTCGCGCGTGGGGAAACATTGTCTTGCTTGTGGGAGGGGGTGGACAGAGTCAAGTGATATTGGCTGGCATTGATGAGGTGGTGTCTTTTTTTATACCTGACCCACCCCAGTTACTAGTAATACAGCGCTCACAAAGATAATTGCAACGCAGCGACCTAAATAAATGCAACAAACACATTTTACAGCCGATTTCCTTAAACTTTTCAACCTTTTTTCCCACATTTTTCACGGTTCCCCAAAAAAGGGTCGTTACTTCGAGAGGGACGCTATTCCCGGGGTCGTAGAATCGAGAGATGACTAGTTAATTTTATGGTGTTTATGCTCACAATTTTCAGGAAACTGGAAATTGATGTGTTTACTCTAGAAAGTATATCTTTTGCATGTTTCAGTTTGTCACAACTTCACTGAAGGAAGCAAAGAAAGAAATGCACTATCCTGGTAATGCTTCTAAAATTGCAACCAAAGTCATGACATCATTTAAAGACTTTATAACCATTATCATAACCTATATGCCAGACCTTTTAACTCGAAATGAAGTGGTGTTTTTGATGAAGAATTTTTTCAATGCATTGACACTTGAGTGCCAGGATTTTACAAATCCATCTGCAATTATTGCAATGTCAGAGATTTGTTTTGAACTTATTAAGAAATGGAGAAGGTAAGAATACAATGTATAGTAGAAGTTTTTATCGGCACTTGAATATTGTCCTTTGCTTATTTATTTTCTTAGCAAAGTTTTTCAATCACTTAAATCTGTGTGGTCTAACTTGTGAATCACATAAATGAAAAAAGAAAAAGTGAAATCTCAATCTGTAATTATCAAAAAACTCATAAAAACAGGCTATTCATTTCATTAGCTATTGTACAGTAGCCCCATGGCACCAAAGGTGCTGACTGACAGCTCACAGCTTAGAGCTGACTGCTTTAAAAAGTTACCAGACCAAATTATGTATCCCTACGCCGAAACATATGATCTTCAAAAACATGTGTTTAGCAGCTGTCACTTCTGACAGTCAAAATTTAGGTATATGCCTAAATGTTGACTGTCAGAAGTCAACTGTTAGCTGTCAGTCAGCACCAAAGAAGCCGTGGGGCTACTGTATATGCCTAAATGTTGACTGTCAGAAGTCAACTGTGAGCTGTCAGTCAGCATCAAAATACTTTTCTATTTCTGTTCTTATTATGCTGATGTTTTAAAATCAGTAGTATTAACAGTTTATTGGCACTATGATTACATTTTTATTTTCCATTTGGGCTGTTATGTTTGCTATGATATGCAGATTAGTCTGATAGTCATGAACAGTTGGACCCGGTTGATTTTAATAATTCACTCCTTAAAGTGGTGGTTCTACTATGATAAATATAAGTATTGGTTATTTTCAATGTGGCAAGTGGCCTGCATCAATGAATACGCGGACTAGAGGTCAAGCTTCTCTGGTCTTGTTCCAGTGATGGGAAGTTCATATCCTGGATAGGTGTACTAAGAATGGTTTTTCTTAAATTATTTCTCACTCTTCCTCCATGCAATTGCAACTAAAATAGCCTTGGTGGGTGGTAGGACATTCTGCAAAAATACTATATATTTATGTTAATCATACTACATATACAAATATTTAAAATAAAGGTTACACTGTATGAACCTATTTGTGTGACTTAGTGTTGGGTCATTCTTATGTTCTTTGCTATTTATTGAAACTTTTACTAATTGAGTCATTTTAAAAATGTTTTTCATATTTAATAGTATACAAGTTCAAATTAACATGTATTTATTACTATTTTATTTTAAAACTTTTTGGTATTCATCTTATTTTCAACAAGGGATTTGTCATTAAAAACATAGTTAAACAATTATTCAACAAAATATTTTGAAATCTATAATAATCACCTAGACATGGACTTGAAAACATCTATTGTATTAATATTCCTGCACTAATTTGTCTAGAAATTTAGAACGGTATGTGGTCAAATGTACATAATAGTGTTGACATTCTCAGAATACATGTTCATGTTTTTATCGGTGACCTGGCGGTCTAGGGGTAAGGTGTCAGACTTATGTGCTGGGGGGGCCGGGGTTCAATCCTCGGTCCGGGCACAGATTTATCTGATTGCCAAACCCTTCCTTCACCTCTGACAAGACATCTTGTGAATGTGGGGAATGCCAGGCCTCCACCGTGGTTCGGATTCCACGTTAAACTGTAGGTCCTCCATTTCATCTCACAATCACCCTACCATTACACATTAGCGTAGTTGGGTATAACACGAACGGGTAGTAAGACACGGTGCTAATAATAAGAATACATGTTTTTATCTCTTGTAGTGATTCTTTTGCATTTGAAGAAAGAAAAGCAGCATGTGAGCAGATTTGTCGTCTTTTGATCTCATCAGCGGAGTTTTACAAAGGGTTGGATGTCCGTACTAAACAAGCATTATTTACATTTATGCTTCAAACTATTATTACACTTGAGTATGACTTGAAAAAAGGTGACCAATCACTTATAATTTTGTTTTAACTAAACGTGCTAAAATAACATTTCATAAAGCACTTAGCTTACTTAAACCATTAATACGCTTATATTTGTTAGACACATGGAAGAAACAATAGTTAATTTTTTCATAATTATAAATAATCTCACATATTTTCACTCTTAAACATTTCTCTTTGTAACCTCGAATATATACTATATTTTCATTTTTTAAACATTTTATAGATTTTAAGATAAAAAAATATTTCTTCACTTTAACAAAAGTGTGTATCTCAAAAACATGTTTAAAAACCAACTTTTTTTTTCTCCATTAGATATGGTCCTATCTTATACTGCTCTTGGTACATGTCTCGACCTTGTGTTGTTTGAGACTACCAATATTACTCCTTTAGAGAGAGAAATTAAGCTTCCAGAAAATAATCCGTACAGCCTTTTTATGAAAAAATATTGTCTTACACAAGAGAAAAGTGAATTTGAAAAGAAACCTATCCCATCATTACTATCAACAAAACTATTGCTTTGGTTTTTAAAATTGCTGGAAGATACACCTGGATGGCAGCAACATTTCAGGAAGTCAAACGCAATAAACCAAATAATGGGCTCTCTAAAAGTATTAGTAAAGGTAAGATAAAATATATTTCAATATTTAAAAAAACACTAAAATAATACATTTCCTTGATGTATTTTTAATACATTCTATTTATTAGTTAAAAACCTACACATTGTAAAATAAGGTGAAGTAATACAATATTTCGTGGTTTTCCTTGAAATTAAATTACACTATTTGTAAAACGAAGCCAATAAGTGTAGACAGCTTACATTACTTCCCTATGAGATCTATTGAAGCATTAAGGTCATGCTTGTGGACAAACTAAACCCTCTGGAGGACCATTGCTAGGAACTCGTAAACACAACGGATTGTAGGAAAGAGAAACGGGTAGAGGAAGAAGCAACTCACCTTCACTTGACCTTGCCCAATGGTGTAGGTCTTGTCTTGCTCAGTCAGTACACCTACAAAGAAGGTGGAAATCCAGGGACCCTTCCATTCTCAAGCTCACAGGACTGGTTTCCACACGAACATCACTACCGACTAAACCACACAATTGGTGGGAACTCATAAGCCCGCCAGAATATGATCACTCAATATGGTAGGCACACAATATTCACTGTAGGTCCTTGTTGCCTCCAAGATTAAAGTAGGGCTAAGGTAAGGTCTGGAAGGACAGGAAACAGTCTAACCTCGTAACAGAGAAAAATTACACTAACATGTGCGACCCATTTCAGTGGTGGCCAGGAAACACAAAAACAAAAAATGTTCATATTAGCATCTATCTCATTTGACCCTGTTTCTAGTTATAGGCATCAGTAATGTGGTGCTGCTTAACACAATAGAAACTGCTCAAAATGGCCACCTTCACCTTGAATGCAAGCCTGCTGTCATTGTGTCATAGAATGCAGCACTCTTAAAAAATACCAGGTCTTTGTCGGATTCATTGACAGCCTTCTTGTGTACGTTGACGAAGTATTTTAATGCTGGCAATGTGTGTTGAGTAAACAATGGGTTTTAAGTGGCCACACAAAAAAAATCGGGGGGAAAACACAGGCCAGACAGTAGGTCCTGCACAATCCATCCATTTGTTCAAGAAATTTCTGGCTCTTATCTTAAAATGAGGCGTGCACTGTCATGCAGAAACCACTTGTGATGCACAAAATAAATTGTAAGACAATGTGGACATTCCCCTCTTAATTATTTAGTAATATTTCACATACAGAATTAAATTATATTTTATTTGAACTATTTATTTTTGTGTGGTGCAAGCACATTACAATTTGTTAACCAAGCCAAGACCAGCATAACTCCAGCATCCAAACTTGCTTCTATTTTCCAGAATACAGGGATGTGATATTGAATTGAAAAGAAATAAGAATAGAATTGACTCTCTCTTTAATTTGGAAAGGCAGTAGTTTCTGAAATTACTTGCAAATCCCTGCTAATTTAATCATCTAGATAATTATGTCCATGCTCATAACTATAAATCAAGATCTTCAAGCAATGAATCATTGAGCAATATGAACTACTCATTTCAGCAAATAATCAATAGTGTGTCTAATTTTTTTCTAAAAATTAAATTTTTCACAATTTTTTTAAGACAGTCAAGTCTTATATCTAGATTCTTCCTCCACTAATACACTTAACATATTTACTCAAGGTATAACTTTGAATGGCCTTTACTGGCCATCCTTACTATCAATTTCTAGTTGTGAGAATACATAATGATTGTAATTAATCAGTGATATATGATACTATTATGAACAGTAAAGTTTCTTTATTCCAGGTTCCTGCTCAGTTTGAGTTTACAGTTCAGTGTATGGAAGTGTTGTTATTTATCGCCAACTCCTCATTGTCCAACATGTTAATAGATTCATATGCTTTGATGGGTGTTTGGCTAGCTGCTCTTCCACCTTTGACTGTGAGTATAATTGGTGAAATTTATTCAGTATAACATTTAATTTGATTTTTTGCTCATACTCTGAACTTATTAAACATAAACTATTTTTATATTTGTGTAGAGAATAGTTTCCCTCATTTTCAAAGCCATACAAATTACTGTTAGTTTATTTTAGTGATTCCTTTAAGAGGTACAATTTTCGAAGTACATAATCACATAATATACAGTGAAAATCTACATTAAAATAGTTTAAAAATCTAACTTAGCTCAAATATATGTACATGTATATTTATAATTTAAAGGGTGATGCACATAGAGTGTTAAGGTATGTACAGATAAGCTGAGCATTTAATGTAACATGCTCGCTGTTCGCACTGATCATACTCTTAACTTCATTGAGCCAAGCACGCTAAAAGCAAACAATGTAGTGATCTCAGTTCAGGTGGGTATTTCCTAGGTTGCACTACAACTAGGGCATGTCTGATAATGAGGAAGCTACAGCTTTAATTATGTTCATGGGTGCTATGATAAATATGTCCAATATACTTAAAAATACATTGAAAGGCTCGATGAGGGTAGCATATTTAATTGTATAAAAAAAACAGGTCGGTTCATAACTAATGGGAGATTTTAAATTCCAGTACATTAGCAGACAGTACAAAATCTTTACCAGGATGTCTCCTACAAACTTTGATAATTAGCTGAATAAAATAGAACAAAAAATCTCTAAAATGAAAACAAATTTTTCACCATCTAATATTTTATCTTGGATGGGATGAAAATAGTTAACAAATTTTAAATCGAAGAAAAAACTTCTTTCTTTTCTGTTCAGTTTCGTATAACAAAAAAAAAGTTAAAATTTGTCATCCAATTTTTTATTCTAATTTTATTTTAACATCTCTTTTCCCTTCAAAGATGTCTATTTCCTTCCATGCAGCTTCCTTCAGGTTATTTTTTTTAAATAATTTACACCTTTAGGATTCCGTAAAACACTATTACTTAGGCCTATTTAAAATTCAATCAACTGAAAAACAAACTCCCCCGACTAGTTTTCTATGATCATGACCGCACGTACTAGTTAACAAATGACATCTCAACAAGAATGAAGAATCCCTTTGTGTTCATTTAAAAAATTGACAGCCAGAGGATCGGTACGAATAACTTGTGAGCCTATCTCAACCTCACAAATACATTATATTACAGGCTCTGCTCGCCTAATCTACACACACCATTACAAGAGGGATGTTATGTGATGGTATTTTTGTGATAAATATGCTGAGGTCAGGTCAAGGTCATCAAAATTTGGTTGAATATAACTATTTATATTCTTTCATTGTGCTATGACGAATATTTATATTAGTATGACATTTGTCACAAGCTTGTTCAAGATAACCAAGATAAAAAATAACAAAAAATGTACTACAGCCTCGGTAGTCAGGGATAATGGGTGATATATTTGAGTAGGTGTAATTGGATTAGTAGAGGGAGAGCCAGACTTAGATCCAGATTGTAAAAGTGGTCTTCTAAATCGTCTTCTTGGGAGAGAATGTAGGTAAAATCCCATGCAGGTCTTCTAATGAAAATGATTGACTGGGAGTAGAATTTAGGGAGGGGGGGGGGAAGAGAGCTTGCAACTAAAGAGTAACTAGGATGGGGTGATGGAGTAGGTGGAAGGGGGAGTGTCTTTCCTTTTATTCCTCAAGGACAAAACTTGGGCATGACAGTGAGAGTCTCTAATCATGGATGCTGGTTTTGCCAATAGAGCTTTCAGAAGAGTGCTGACTTGGTCGTGGCTAGAGCAACCTAATGTGGTTAGAACAACCTGAAGTGTTTGCCGGTGTCAGGGCTCATTTTTGTCCTACTTTTATTACTCTTGAGGAAAAACTCATACTTGTTGAACTCCAGAAGAAAGAAACAGTTTGGTTTGTAGAGGTTTAAGTGTAGATCTTCCTTTTTGCTGGTAAGTTAGAAAAACAAAATAGAATTGAATAAATTTGATGTATGCGCAAAAGCTTGTACAGTGTCTTTGAAATTCAATGGTTTTAAAATTGTTTTTGGAGCTAGTGTTATAATAAACTATTTTCAACTAAAATAGGCTAAATTAAAAGGCTTGTTAACCTATCCTTGTGCTACCTGTTAAGCTATCCTTGTGTTACCCCATGGAAATACTGATGTTGAGTGAGGATTCTCACAAACATCAAACCAACCTTCTGACAACAGGACCTGTCTCTCTGAGGCATACACTCTACCAAAGATGGTCATAAACATTACAACTATCAGGGCAACCCAGTATCACTCACGAAGAATTTCATCAAGAAAGGACGTGTTGTACTTGGCTGGACTCGAAGAAGAGAAGAGAATTGAGGCTGAACGGAAGAAACAAGAGCAAGAAGATAAAGAGAAAATAAAAAACAAGGTGAAGAGTATCAAGCATAGGAAAGTTTTGGAAAAGAAATCACAAGAAGCTAAAGAAGCAATGCAAAAAGAGAACCTTTTAGAAAAGCAAGAATCAGAAGCTAAAGAAGTTCAACCCTACAAGTCATTAGTGGCAGAAGCGAATGAAAGGATCAATAATTCAATAAAAATCAATGATCTGAAAGATTTGCAAATAGCTCAAACTATCCTAGAAGCTCCGAGCAGAAAATTGGAAGAAAGTGACTGCTTTTGAGAAAATAAGAAACACAAAAATTCAAAAGAGGAAGACAACAATGTTGGTCTACTTTTGCACAAGTCAATATGAATCAAAGACACCCAAAAACAACTGAAAGAGTGATTTTTTTTTTTACTTCGTATAACCCAAACCGGTAGTAAGAATTTTATTTTAGGTGGAAGACAGTTTATTTTAACATGTCATCTTTTGAAGATAATAAACATAATTATTATCACTATTTTGTTTCACTATCATTATTTCCAAATTTGGATTTGTAATGAAATGACAAATTAAAATAAATACTGTACTAAAGAGAAAATCAAATTAAAAGGGGGAGGGGGGGATTAAAGGAGGATTGCAAGAGGTTAATGATGACTGAGCATTCCTCCTTTATTCTTTTATAAAATACTTTTTTCCTATTTTGGCACTATGAAGTAAATATGGTGTTTTTAACATGTCTTTTTTTTTATCAAATTGGCAGTCCTACTTTTCATACTTTTTGAATACCAAAATATGCTTTGAGGCCTGCGATGTGACTAGAGCGACTGGAATGGTGCTTACCAATATGACTAGAGCTACCCTAAGGGTGCTTACCGATGCAGGTAGAACAATCTGAAGGGTGCCTATTTATGTCACTATCTGGATTGGCCACTTAAATCAGCACTTGATGTTTCATTGAATGAAATGTTTCTTACATTTGTCACTGCAACATATGATAAAATAATCTCAAACTGACACTGATATTTTTGCTATCGATGTTTTAGCATTTGTGAATACCAAATGCACGTGCAAGTATAAGAGAGCAAAAAGAGCATGCAGCTGTTCAAAGATCTATGCTAATAATATTTTACTGTTTCATTTACCATCCTAATCGCATTTCTATGCCTTAAGAGTTTTATGAGGATGATTTCATAAATCATGATAACTTTTGCAATTGATTAACATGCTTGGTCACTATTGAATATATATTTTCCGATGAACCCAATTTTAAGACCATAGGAACTGTAAACAAGTTACCCATGCATCACTGGGCTGATCAGAACTCTCCATTCCAACATCCATTGTCTGGCTAGACATTATTGGGGATCATGTTACTTGCCCAAATTTTCTGGGGTCCATTTAACTGGACAAATGCATGCAGATATTTTATGAAACATTTTCCTACAATTGTACAATAATTGTTGGTAAAAGTGATTTAGATGAATGAGTAAAATTGACTATAAATGCAAGACATAGAATGAGGATCCATCATGATGGTGCATCTTTGTATTATGTGATATTGTATCAATTAGTGATGGAAGAAATGTTTCTTGGAAAGTGAATAGGGTAAGGAGGTCCTGTCCACTGAATTCAACACCCTTTGATAGCGCTTCTTTTAAATTACTATCCCCATTCTTGCCTCTTACATTAAATTGCTAGTAACCCATATGTAAAATGTAATATTTAAACTATGTTTACCTCTTTAACTTAAAAAAGTAAGATAATTTCAATATAAAAATTAAAACTTAACTAGCTTTACTATACTCTGCAAATTAAATTATGCCCTTTTTGGTTCAAAGAAGTATTTTTTCTTAATGTACTACAGTTTGAACACCGGCCTCACTAACTATGATATATTTAAATTCCCATGCAAAAAATTATTATAAGACCCAAACTCTCACCAAACGAATATATAAATATAAAACAGCTATCACAGGGTGTCCAGCGACCTGGAAAACAGGGAATCTGCTTGTTCAGGGAAAAGTCTTGGAAAGGTCAGGGAATTTTATCAAATCTCTGGAATGTTTACATATACACCAAAATAATACAAAACTTTCATTTACAATAGTTAAAATATCATTTTTCTCTCGGTTAATACTCATCACAAATCTCTTTTAGCGCATTTGTACCAAGTTAAGCATACAAATCTAAGTTCTCATTCAATATCTTATTTTCCTGTCATCTCTCCAACCCTCTTCTCTAAAGTTGTTGTTGTTGTTCTAAACCAAATCCAAAACAAGATGAAAGCTGGGTCTTTTTCACCGTATCTTAGTACTCGTTCAGGTTATACACAAGTTGAGCTGTTAATTCAATTGATCATCATAGTGGGCAGTTCCATAAATTACAAACACGTTTAGACCTTCTATGTTTGTTCTATACCTATTTTGTCAAAGGATGACAATCACTCTTACTATTTTTCAAACGTTAGATAGGAAACTACAATATTTGTTCCTCTTAATCTTCACCCTTTTTCAGCTGAACGGTCTAGGGGTAAGGTGTCAGACTTCTGTGCTGGCAGCCGGGGTTCAATCCTCGGTCCCGGCAAAGATTTATCTGACTACCAAACCCTTCCTTCACCTCTGACAAGACATCTTGTGAATGTGAGGAATGCCAGGTCTCCACCGTGGTTCGGATTCCACGTTAAACTGTAGGTCCTCCATTTCATCTCACAATCACCCTACCATTACACATTAGCGTAAGTGTGTACAACCCGATCGGGTAGTAAGACACGGTGCTAATAATAATAATAATAATAATAATAATAATAATAATAATTTTAGCTGAAAATATTTAAAACATAATTTTGACATTGTTGTTTATGTTACAGTTTGAAGGGTGGCTGCAAACGGATTGGATTAAAATGTATCGACCAACATTGAATATAGCAACCATATTGCTCAGTAAATATGAGTATATGTTTCTTGAGCAAGCCATTAGTTTTCTTACTCTACATTCGGAAGACATTTTGTCAATGGTAGTTATTTCGCAGTGCACTGTAGATGTGAACCAACTAGCGATGAGTGTAACTGCCCTCATGTTTCTCCGAGAGATAACTAAGTATATTAAGGCTTGGAAATATAGATCAAAATATTTGGAAGAAATTTCAAGCTTCATAGTTGTAAGTTGACTTATTAAATGTATTATGTTTAGTGTTTATTACAATTGGAGTTAACACAATATCAAGTTTATGATGTAGTAATGTTCTTTATTGATAATCATGAAATTAAACTATTTGACTTAAAAAATGTTTTTTCTAACATTTTAAATTCATTATTATGATTTATTAAACCTAATATTGATTTAACAATAGTTTTATTAACCCCTTTAAACGTTATACATTAGAATAGGAATACCACCCACATAATTAATTCCTTATTAATTCTCTCGAGCTAGGCTGAGGGAAGAGAGACGTGAATGTCTCTAGCTTCTGGTACAAAGCCCCTGAATCCATTCCTTAAATCTGATAATGTTTGGTGGCCCTGACGAAGTATTGTACATTTGTTGGAATTCCACGTTCAACATTGTTTTTATTAATCTTAGTAATAGATAACTTTTAAAACAAGTCCTTAAATGCATACTAACAAATGGTGAGATATTTGTGTTACACACTGGTTGACTGTATTCTTTAGCATAGGAAGGCAGAATTCTGAGAGTGGCATATGCTGCAACCTCTATGACTACCAGGGCCCAGGTTTTAATGACATGTCATCTTTATATTGTTGCATCACAGACAATGCTCATACGTACATAAACTCTGTTTATGATCCTCTTGTTGTAGAAATGTATATTTTATAGGTCATTTTTTTATCATTTTGGAATTTTAGGACATAAAGTATATCTTTAACACACTCGTTATTTTATAATTGCATAATTCTTTCATCACACAGTTGAGGACTGAGAAGATAATGTAGGCCATGAACTTTGTATCACAGTTGTCATAATGTGAAGATAATATAGTTAGTAACTTTACATCCTCTTTTCTTGTTTGGTTGTAAAATCTCATATTCCTGGTGAGACTGCAACTAGGATAGAGAGGGTTATGTTAGGAGGGGGTAGTGGTTATTACTTCTAAATCAGATATTTGTAAGTCACAGCTATATTTAGCAGAAGAATGATAATAGTTTAGTTATTAAATACTTCATTACATGGATAATTTTCAGTTTACATTTTTAAAGCATGTTTGATTTAGTCTTTTACATTTATTACTTTTAGGTAATTAAAATCCGCACCCTGACCTTTAAGAGCTTAACACGGCAGTCCCATCTTCATAGAAAGACACCTAGAAAAGTTATTAGAAATGTTTTCACATCAAGTCATGTGATCTACAACTATCACATTTTATAGATATCGGCATCACCCTTGGCAGTTGGATTAGTTGTTTATTTTGCGAGTACTCTTATAACTTATTTACTGCAGGAGAACTTTTAAAAATAGCTTGGTCCAGATTACTCCAAGGCCTTTTAGATATAAGCCATCAAGCTTTAATAGCAGAGTGGAAGGAAGGGTACCAGGGGCTTTGCCATAGTACTGTGGTGAGTTGGAAAGGGAGGTAGTGAAGTGCTCGACAGCACTGTAACTATAAGAAGGAAGCATGGATCTCCTCATGAGGAGGAGATGGGGAAATAATTTGCATAAAGTCACGATGAGGGAGAAAAGAGCTGGAGAAGTTTTCGTTGAAAAATTATGGTGAGTGGTAGAAAGAGGTGGGGAAATACTCGGGAGACGAATCGTGGTGATTGGGAGAAGAAAAATCATGGGGAATGAGATAAGGACGTGGGAAATTACTCGGAAAATCATGCTGCGTGAGGGAATAAGGTGGGAAAATTCTTGGCGGAGAATCACAGAGAGGGAGTCAGGAAAGTGCTCAGCAGTGAATTGTGGTGAGCAGGAAAATATTAAATGGTTGGTGTAGAGTCCCAGTGAGTGGGGAAAAGGATGTAGGAAAATGCTCGGTGGAGAGTCGCGGTGGGGAAGATGTTGATGTATAGTTGTGGTGAGCCGGAGTAGGAGATGGGTCTTTTGGGTGGATCACCGCATAGTTTCTGCGATCCTTGGTCCTAAAGGGAGGAAAGCAGGGCGATGAACATGACAGTTGGCCTTGGGTGGTGGGCAAGAGTGCGACAAATAATTAAGTAGTGGTTGGGGATATCATTATTATCAAGATGTATAAAATAAAACTATTAATATAGTAAAATTTTGTCATTATTAACTCTAGTAAAATTTGTTTTTATTTTCTTAAAGCCTCTTCTTAACAAAACTAAGACAATTTTGTAGCATCTGATTGTACAGTAAATAATAAATAATCCATTGTTTGGATCGCATAGTTGACTCACCCAATTCTCTTTAAATTTGAAAAAAATATATATATGAAGAGTTTTTGAAAATTCGTATCAAAGGTAAATATTTTAAAGACATTTCTTCAATCTTATTATATGTGTTGTATCTGTTACCAGCAATAATAATATTATTAAATCCAATTATTTTTTTCAGAAAAGCGTGATAACTTGTATAAATCGTCTGGTTGCGATGTTGAACCACCCAAGTTATGTAAAGGATTCTTTAGAAAATCTAGGTAAATTCTCAACGAATACAAAGGACAAAAGCTATGCTAATGAAAATTTCATAGCTGTTATGAACATGTAAGCATTTACATTATTTCATAATCAACAATTTTAATCAATTGTCTAAATGAAGTCATGGTTTAAATTAGGAGGGATATATAGCTTGATAGAACACTAAAACAAACAAACACATTTTTATGGACAAGCTTTCATTATCACAGACAGCTTCATCAGGTCAAGAGAGTAAATTGATGCTTTTGGTTGAAATGCAAGGTTGACTGTCAACAGCTGACTATTTTTCAGATATGACGGCACTATGAATAGATAAATAGAAAAACTAAAAATTATGTTATACGCTGTATTATTATTGTGACATTGAATGTAATAATAAGTGTGCTGGTAGGAAGGAGAGGAATTACTTAAGGTTGAGGTTGGGGACTTGTCTGGATTTGATGATATATTGATGGGACAGTTCCTATATCCTTAGTTGTGAAGGGTTGCATATTTCTTTGTTGAGGGATTTGACCTCCTTGGTTTTGTAGCAGTAATTAAAGTACAGATTATTGGTTTTGGCATGTGATGCTACAGGCTTATCTTTATTTTTCATTTTTGTGTCATGTCATAACCATTCATTCTCTTTTTAGTGTTTCTGTTGTGAGATCAATGTACTGTGCTTGACACTGGTTGCATTCCAGTTGGTAGATGAGGGTTTTAGAATCACAAGTATGGTGGCCTTTTATAGGATAATTTATCTTAGTTATGTTGTTGGAAAATGAATTTGTTGGTTTATGTATTGTGCAGGTTTTGCAGGGGGTGCGGTTGCAGGGAAATTAACCTGATATTTGTTTGGGTTCGGGTTGAATAGTGGGGTTCGGCAGTTTGGGTTTTACAAGTAAGTTGCATAGATTGGTTGGTTGTTTATAGGTTACGTTTGGAGGTTCCTTGAAGACAAGTTGCGTAGATTGGTTGGTTGTTTATAGGTTACGTTTGGAGGTTCCTTGAAGACAAGTTGTGTAGTGGTGGAGGATTGCAGTTTGGGGAAACCTGTTTTCAAGAGATTGTTGAGTTTGTGGAGTCCAGGGTGGTATGTAGTGACCAGAGGGATGATGTTGTTTGTTCCTGTTGATGTTGTGGGCCTGCTATTTTGAGCTCTGTCTATTTGACTACACACCAGTGCTTTGGGGTAGCCTCTGTTCATAAAAGCATGTTGCAGTTTTTTATTGTATTGTAAAAGGTCATTGTGGTCAGAGAAAATTCTTTTGGCTCTAATGGCTAGGCTATGTGGGAGTGATCTCTTTGTGCTCATAGGGTGGCAGCTGTCATAGTGAAGGTATTGTTGATGGTTGGTTTCCTTGGTGTGCACAGTTGTTTTAAGGTGTCCCTGATGGAGTGTGATGTTTACATCCAGAAAAGTAATGCTGGATGTGGATATTTTCCAGGTAAATCTTAGCGGCGAAAATTTGTTGAGGTCTGACAGGAAGGACTCGAGTTGCTGAGTGGTGCTGGTCCAAATCATAAAGATGTCATCGATGTATCTAAACCAACAAAGGGGCTGTAGCGGTTGTCTGCCCAGGAACATACGTTCTAGTCTCCCCATATACAAGTTTGCATACGAGGAGGCCATGCGTGTTCCCATGGCAGTACCTTTAATTTGTAGGTAGATTTTGTCCAGAAATCTGAAGTAATTTTTCTCCAAAATGAAACTTGCTAGTTTTATCAGGAATGCGGTATTGGGTCTGGTGCCAGCAGGACGTGTTGCTAGTCCGCCGATATGGGGGATATTGGTGTAGAGTGATGTAACATCAACTGAGACCAAGATGGCATGCTGTGGAAGAGGAGTGGCCAGTGAGTGAAGTCGCTCTAGAAAATGATTTGTGTCTGTGATGTAAGATGGTAGATTCTTGACCAGAGGCTGAATGTGAGAGTCCACAAGTGCTGATATGCGTTCTGTGGATGAGTCACATCCTGATACGATCGGTCGGCCTGGAGGAGGGAATGTTCCCTTATGGGTCTTCGGAAGTAGGTAGAACTGTGGTGTGACTGGTTTCTGGGGGGTTAAGTTTTGTACAGTCTTTTCATTTAGATCTTGATATTGCGATTCTTGTTGGATAATCTGTTGTAGTTGTTTGTTATAATTATTGGTAGGGTCCTGACTTAACTGGGTGTAAGTTTGGGTGTCAGATAGTTGCCTTTCAGCTTCAATGATTTAGTACTGGCAGTTCATAACAATTGTCGTTGAGCCTTTGTCTGTAGGTAAGATAATGATGCCTTTGTTGTTACAGAGTGATTGGAGAACTTGACGTTCTTGGTTGGTCAGATTGCTATTTCTCGCAAGTTGGTTTGGAAAATCTGGGTTTGAAACATTTTGTACAACTGGATAGTCTTGAGGTACTGGTGGTGGGTCCTAGCTAGATGGTGGCTCATACATTTTCATGGCAGGGTTTATGGATTTGGAAACCTCTGCAGTGTAGGGGTGCTGAGAAAAGTAATATTTGATACAGAGGTTTCTGACAAATGTATGAACATCTGCCAGAAGACCAAAGTGGTCAAAGTTATGGAAAGGAGAGAATGTAAGGCCTTTTTACAGAATGTTGTCTTCATGTCTGGATAGCTTGAATTGAGATAAGCTAAGAACGGCGCTGGTCGTTATCTTCTTTCAAGATAAGCTAAGAACGGCGCTGGTCGCTATCTTCTTTCTTGTCGGTTGTTTAGCGGGTCTAAATTTGGGAATTTTCAATATGGAGGCTAGGCTGGGGCTTTCCCCCGTTAAAGGGGCTTTTATCTGTTGAGTAGGCCTACAGGCTATTGTTTTGCCTTGCATTTGGATAAACCCTTGTACTTTAAATCTAGACACACACAGTTTGGAGAGCTTTAGTAGTTTATTTTGTGCTAATTTCTCCAACAATGAATTGGCTGCTGCTAGTGTGTCCACTAGTTTGTCCGGATTGGCCATAAGGGTGACTTTAATATGAGAAAGCAATTGTGTATGGTGGTGTAGTATTAGTTTATACTTGTACAGTATTAGGACATTTGAGGTTAGATGGCTAGATTGGTATTGAATGGTTCTAGAAATTATAGGTCTCATAAATCTTGGCATTCCTGTCAGAGGAGGTTTGAGTTCTAGGCCCTTTGGTGTTAAGCCTAGAAGTAGGCAGCCTTCTAGTAAGTATATATGGCAAAGGATGGTGGCTGACTTGAATGCATGTTGTTTGATGGATTTGATATGACAAAGTAAAAATATATTAGACTTTGTAAACACAAGAGAAAGAAAAGCAGACAGGAAGGTTAGAATAGTGTTGAAAATAACAAAAAGAAAGGAATAGAGTGAGAAAGCCAAATAATGGCAAGAAAATAATACAATTATTAAGGTTATGTGGTATAGAGCACTAGACTAAATCATGGTTTGAATTATGAGGAATAGCCAGCACACCTACCTTGGTGATACTGGAGTAGAAATTGTTTAGATATAGCAATAAAAACCACACAAGACAAGTCCCTAACCTCAACCTTAGGTAATTCCTCTCCTTCCTACCAGCACACTTATTATTAGATTCAATATAACAATAATAATACAGTGATATCATAACTGAAAAACAGTCAACTGTGGACAGTCAACCTTACAGTTCAACCATTGACCTGATGAAGCTGTCTGTGACAGTGAAAACTTGTCCTTAAAAATGTGTTTGTGTGCTATTTAGTGTTTTATCTAAACAATTTCTACTCCAGTATCACCAAGGTAAGTGTGCTGTAAGTTTCCCTCCTAATTTAAACCATGATTTAGCCTAGTGCTCTATTCCGAATAACCAGAAATGAAGTCAAAAAATAGTTTTCCTAAGACTGTGAGAAAACAAAATATTAAATTTCTCCACTGTTTTTTTAACAAGGCCTAGTTTACTATGCTCACCCATAGGCTAAGGGTGTCAATGTCCCTGTTGAAGACTCAACTGTGATTTTGAGAAATAATCTCCTTTATCTCAATTATTTCCAGAAAACCATTTTCATTTATAAAACATACTTTTCTTATTTTTCAGGTGCCTTAAAACAATCTACATGTGTTTTAGTGTTCTCCTACCCTTAAGTCCAAAAATAGAACACATGGTATCTTTATCACAAAAGAGTCTGAAATTTTGGCAACCTTTGGTTGATGCCACATTTACAAATCCTATCCTCACAAACAAAGCACAACCAATACTAACTTTTGGCGCTTTGATATCCATTGTGAATGTATGCGTTCACATGTTAAACAAGGTTGGTTTTGACAATGTTTTGCATGTATGAAATTAATTGTTTCTCTTTAATTATTAAGTTGCATACTTTCTACTTACATTCTCTACTTACAAGCTCCAACTGATGTTTGACAACGTGCAGTGGTGTCTTAGATTTTCTCACATCATTCTTTATTTAAATTTAAAATTTCAAACGAGTAAAATTCATCCAAATAAAACTTACACCTTTGAATGATAATGTTTGTGGTTACATTTCTCACATATAACTTTTCTTAGTACCGCGTTTTACTACCAGTTAAGTTTATACATTAATGTACTAATTATGTTAGTGGTTTTAGGGGTGAGGAAGTATATATATATATATAGAGGGAGTGTACACACATTTGTGTGGCGGAAGAGTGGAAAACCATTTTGGAAGGAACCCCCTTAAATACACCAGACCAAGATTTAAACCTCAATCTCCCTCTCATTGGCAGTCTAATCTACTGTAAGCGTGACACCTTAGACCATTGGGCCACCAAAGTAGGTCACATCAATAAATCTAACAAAATTATTAATGAGTTTCATATCAGGTCTGATGAAACTTAAGACAAAACTTCATCTTGTTAAGTCCCCCCCAAAAAATTATATTTAAAACAATTAATCATGAAAATCTACACAACTGGTTTGTAATAATAATAATAATAATTTTCTATATTATAGTGCTGACCAACAATCACAAAACCTACAATAGGCCAGCACTGAAACATACATAATAATACAACATGGAAGAATAATCACTTAAAAAAACAATAATAACTAGATCATCATCCAATGTTTACAGCCTGTGGCAGGATCAGTTTAATAAGATTCCTCCATCTTTCTCTATCCCTCCACCATTCTTCCTCCTTTAATTGCTTCCCTTCTTTCCTTCTCACTTGCACGCTTTCTGTTATTTGCTCCTTTCTTGGTCTCCCTTATGGTTTTTCCCCCAAATACTTAATCTCCATCATTCTCTTTGGTATTCTTTCGTTTTCCATCATCAATACATGACCATACCATCTCAACCTTACTTCTTCTATTATCTCATGTACCTCCACTCTTTTCCGGCCTATTTCATTCCTGATCTTGTTTCCCCTCGTGATGCCATTCTCCTCGCAGACTTCATTCTCATTGCCTCCACTTTACTTGTCTTATATTCACTGTCCATATTTCTGCTGCATATGGAACTATAGATACAGCAATTCCTTACACTTCAAGGGCACTTGTTTTCTCCATAGCAGGTCTCTTAGAGACCTGTATAACAACTTCCTCTGCTTCACTCTTCATATTAGATCCTCTCAACTCTACTCCATCCAACTTTATAGCTTTACTAGGTCTTATCCTCTTCCTTGTCATTACCATCACTTCACACTTTGCCGTGATATAGTTCATTCCATTCTCTTTCACTTGGGACTTGCTAATTACATGCCTGTTCTAAGCAAATGGCTCAATTATTGGGTAAAGCAGTGAGAAAGTCTTTGTGGTGCGCCATATCATTTATTTTGATGAAGGCATTATTGCCAAAATATAAAAACTTTGTTTCAATGTGTGGGTATATAATGAAACACTCAAATAAAAGATAAAAAAAAAGGCAACTCCTTAGTATTTTATACTGAAATAGAGGTTACCGAAATAAACAAAATATTCTGGCTCTAAAACTTTAAATCTTTGTAATTTTGGACAACTTGATGCATAAACTTTATAAAAATTATTCATGTCATAGGTTATACAAACTTATTTTAAAGGACAGTATCATTCAAATATTTTTAAACATCTACTATAATATTTCATAAGGAATTCAATGAATTGAAACATGTTCAAGACCTGTAAATTAACATTTATCACTCATAACAATTGTTGGTTTTTCTTCATCTCGTCATTTCTCATGAAAAAGGATCGGCTGTATAACCTTAACTTAAAAAATTATGTAACTATGTATGATCATCCTTGCTGGAATAAATAGCCTCTTTGAGTTTTTATCTCATTAAACATGTTATGTTTCAGTCAACCCAAACTCATTCCCAAAGCAAGACGTTCGGCTCACCTGCTAGCCCATTCACCAGCCCTGATACAAAATGGACTTCAAAACTTGACAAGCAATTGACGCCAGCATTATTAGAGATGTGTGTAACTTTCCTCGCTGAACAAGGAACACTTCATTTGAATTCTCCTCAAATGTATTTAGCAGAAAAGATTAGTCTTAAACAACAACTTGCTTCTGAAATGGTAAAGATATTATTATGTTATTAGTGTTGTTGCACCGATATTCGGCCATACTTAAAAATTGTGTGTCTTAAAATCTATTCATTTTAAAAAGGGTTTTGAATTAATATTGCTATTGTTTGTGGAAGATCTACATCACAGTAGATATTAACTTCAAAAATACAAACAAAACATTACATAAATATCACCAAAATGGAAAAGAAAAATTGTAGTTGGCTTATCATAAAAATGATCTTTTGGAGGATTTAAAAATAAAAGTTATCCAATATTGATAAAAGAACTTTAAATTTCTTATATCTGTTACACTCTACACCACCTATAAAAAGAAATAGCTGCATAAGAAAACAGGTTTTTCTTCTGAATACATTAAAAAGATGATTTATTGATGTTTCACATTGTCTTATAAGGTTCTTACTATGGTAATTTGACTAAAGTAAACTTTTTGCCTAGTATCAGAAATAATTAAAACCATTTCTTAAATATAATTGCAGTCAATTTCTCATGCTACAAATTTTAATACTTTTTTCTGAGTTATGTTAAGCATTTTTCAGTTAAAGCAACACTTGACAACATTTTATGTAGATATTATAAATATCTCTTTTTTCTCTATAAAATAGTAAACAAATACATTGTCATTATATGTGCTTGTCCTTGAAATCCTCTTTTTCCATTTCTCTCATTTTCTTCTCTGCTTTTTTGCCTTATAGCAAATTTAGACCCAATTTCTACAATTTACATGTATTTTATTAAGTTGAAATATATTTTAAGTAACTTTGTTTTCATTCTAACTACTCAAGATTTGTTTTAGGTTTATTAAACACGCTAACCATCAAGGAAACCATTCTTAATATATATTTTTATAATCATGTAAGTTAGAGCATTATTGGTACTGTATAAGCTTTCTGTGGTTGCAATATATACCAATGGACAATTAAAGCAGTTTTAATCAATTGATTTATTGGGGCATGTTGATTTTCAGAAAGTAACAAAACCATCTATGAAATGGGCTCTTGAGTTTACATTGCAATAAAATAATTTATTAAAAATTGCTATTTAAATACATATAAAAAACGGTAGATGCTCCATTTCATCTTACAATCACCCTACCATTACACATTAGCATAAGTGTGTATAACCCGAACGGGTAGTAAGACGCACTGCTAATAATAATATATTTATGCTTAGGGCGGGGTGCTAGTGAGCGCGAGTTTAGTGCATTAATTTTGCAGTTTTTATAGCACATTTTTTGGCCAAAATAAATCAAATATTTCTTCTATAGAAACATAGAGTTTAATTTTCTGCACATGCTAATCTCAACAGTTGTTGAATATCTGTCATGAGCATTGCAGCATTTGGTGACAAACTTTTTAAATAAAGAGAAAAGTTTGTCACCCAATGCCGCCATGAGCATGACAGATATTCAACAACTGTTGAGATTAGCACGTGCAGAAAACAAAACTCTATGTTTCTATAGAAGAAATATTTGATTTATTTTGGCCAAAAGATGTTTGTGCTATAAAAACTGCAAAAATACTGCCCTAAACTTGCGCTCACTAGCACCCCGACTTAAACCATATGCTCAACACATATAAACCTTTTTTCTAAATAGACTCATATACTCATTACCATTGTAATTTTTTCCGTCATCACCATGCCTTCCTAACACACACTTTGAAATATCTCATTACGTACCCACCTATCCATTCATAAGTCCTAACAAGATAATTCCTTCATCCTTCACTGGAGCAAAACCAGCAACCAACATAATTCTACGAATGCCCATTTTTATACGTACTCATAGAAGTTTAGATTACACCAACTCATATCTTCTCACAAACAGCCTAGCTCCCTGACTATCCCTTTCCCATTCATCCACACCAAACCATAGTGCCAAGCTACCATCACTCGTCATTAAAACATCTTTCCCTTTCTGCTTGGTTTCACATACACACATAATATCAATTTTCCTCCCAATCATTTCCTGTCGTCCATGTTTTTGCCAGTCTGTCAACAAATTGGCCTTTCAGTTTTAATCTCAGCTGCCCATCATAGCTTTGGTCATCCGAGGCTATTATTTCATAGTTTCTTATAGGAATTTTTAATAGAGTGCCCGCGCCTGTGTCAGTATTCGCTGCTTACTGTAAGGATGCTGTACTGATCAGTGTTGGCACATTTTAGCCAGTATATCACAAGCACGACTGCTGCTCATTCTTACCCTGAGCAAGCTTGCACTATTTCTATAAACCAGTATTCCTCTTATAGAGACTGTGCAAACCTAATTTATTCTATAATTTTGGCAGTATCTTTGTTTGAGCTTCGTATTTGTCAAGCGTGACAGGGGGTCTGTCCCCGCCACAATGACCTACTAGAAGCCAACTCAAACATGCTTGGGGAAAGGGAGGAAAAGAGGATAAGATGCATGCATGTCTTTAGGGGGAAAATAAGCAAAATTCAAATTGTTTCTTGCTGCCGCGGGGTATTTCTGCTAGTTAAAAAATATAATAACAAAATATTTAGCAAGTGTGGTTAGTGTTGTCGCATGCACGGTTTTAATTTTATGACACTATTGTGTCAAGGACTGCTCTAACAGATCTTGATTCACATTATTCAAGAGTTTTTTTAATACGCTGTGGCATATTTATTTTAACTAAGTTGTCTAACACCTTAGCTCACTCGAAATCATGTTTGTCTGCTGAGCAAAGGATCCAGGCCTCGATTCCCGGCATGGCAGAATAATTTATCATTTGTGAGATTTGGGTTTTACCTTCTCACAGTGATGACTTAACAGCTGGCAGCTGGATGTTGTGTCTGTTCTAAATTTAATTTAATCTATAAGTCATGTGCTGATACAACCGGTCAGTTCAGAAAGTAAACTTTAAATACTTCAAATAAATGTATATAAATATTTTTACCAAGTATAGTCTTATGTATTCATAATAATAATTAAATACATTTTATACCACTTAACTTATAAAACAAAGAATTTTTAAAGCCCAAAGAAAACCAGCCTTGGGACATTTTTACCCCAATCTAATATCCAAATTTGCTAGTCCAGCTCTAGGCAAACACCACTGAAATTTTTAAAAGCGATATTACCTCCTTATTGCATCAAAATATTTGTTAATGTTAATAATATTGGATATTTCTTCATACTCAAGCTATTGCTTTTTATTAGATATATACTTGTTTTCTTTTGATTTATCAAAATTCAATTTATCCATACATCATAATTTACTTTTAAAATAATACAACACTTTTTTATTCTTTGTTCCAGGTCAATTACCACCTTTATTGCAAGCGTTATAAAATTATTTCTGAACAGTCACTGAAAACCCCTGTTTCCAAGACACTTGATTTTGTATTAGAAGACATTAGACTATCTCCAAGCTCTCTTAGTCTCGATCTCTCACCAAGAAAATCAGTTGTGCGGTCACTTGATTTTTCTTCTGATGAATTTACTTTCCCTTCAACCTCAACTCCTAAAGAAACACTGGAACCCAAGTGTTATGAAAGTATTTTTGAACAATCACAGGAAAACCAAATTGACAGTTCACTTAATGATACTTCATCTGAAGAATCTTCAGGCTCTACTCCAATATTAAACGAAGTGTTATGAAAATATTCCTGAGCAATCACAGGAAAATGCAGTTGTCAGACAAATTGATTTTTCATCTTTAGAATCTAGTTCTGATGTGAGTATGAATACAGTTACATCATCACCACCACCAACCTTGCCTGAGGTGGCTACTTTGATGGAGACTCAAGATGTAGTGATGACTAGTCCTCAATCACCAATTCTGTCACCTATATTAAGAATCTGTCCATCAAAATATTCACGCCTTTTGGGTCATATTACCACAAGCATTTTTCTTAAATAATGTTACAATATTAAAGAAAAAATTCAAATTTTAATACATAGGTACTGTTTTAGCAAATAATATTTATTTGGTTTCCCTAGTTCATAGAGTTTATATCACCAATAAATTGACTAATATAAAATGTCTAAGGGTTATTATATATCACTACAAACTGAAAATTGTTTTTAAAATACTTTATTTTGTTTTAAATAATTCAATCAAACACTCTGAGAAGTGCAGACCACCTAATGGGAATTTAAAAACAATCAATAATAAAATTTTACCTAAGTTTATTCAACTATAGAATGATCTTTGCATATCAAGAACTTAAGTTTTACTTAGAAAGGCAAAACTATACTTTGCCTTGGTATGTGTTTAATTTGATATTATGTTAGTTAAATTATAACATGTCTATTAAAAATAGTTAAACAACATTCATACAAAATATGGTTCACTCATTTGATTGGTTACAAAGCTTTGTTATATTCGTTTAGGTCAATGGCATTTAACATTGCTTACAACACTCCTCATACTGATTATCAGATTTGGTTGAATTACCGTAGTTGCCATCAAATTTGTATGAATGTGTCTTTTAATAAAGTTATTTTTTGTTTAATGAAATATAAGTACATACATGAGCCAAAGCTAGACACATTTCGGCTTTTAACAAAAACCATAATTAAGTACCCTTACAAAAACTTAAATTCTCATTTAAAAATAATTCTACTCAAAAAGAATTTTTGGGAATTGAATTTGGATCTAGAAAATTTATTTTGACTTAATGAAATTATTTAACAATTCCAGGTCTTATTTATTTTTATTTTGTATTTTAGTAAATTTTAAATTAATATGAAATTAAGAATTTATTTTTCATAGGTTTTAATAAAAATATATTATGTTTAAGTAGGTTTTTTTTGCATTTAATTTTAATCTTTTAAACTAATTGTACATGTTAGGGTGCGGCAGAAAGGATTGCAAGTATTTTTCAGTTTTTATATAATATAAATTTGTTGGCAAAAATTAATCAAATATTTCTCCAGTAGCAACTTAGAGTTTAGTTTTCCATGCGCCCTTCTGCCGCACCTTAACACTTTACCAATTTTTCATCAAGACTTTGACAGTTTAGCCATGCATCATGTATAAATTATATATACCCACAGCAAAATTTGTGTTTTACTATTATTAATCAACCTATTAAATATGTAGCAAATTCAGTGAGAATGTTTAATAGAATATGGTGTAATGTAAAAATGTGTAAAATTGAATAAACCTTCCTCTTATTAATTATACATATATTAGTAAAATTAATTTATATATATTTACACGTGCATGTACAATTATTTTTTTAAGGTGTTGTATTGCACTGTTTGTTTTACACTACTTAAATTTCCCATTAATTAAAAACTACAAACTTTCAATAAAACCTCCAGTTTTGCAGGCTCTTTGAAAACATGTGAACGTCAGACCACTCCAGGTTACTCCTCTAGAGTAATTAATTTTTTTTTGTCTTAGGTTAAATGTCTGATCTTGACTTACTAGCCAGTATTAATATTACACTCATATATATAGACATGGTTGGCCTTGTTTTGTTTTTCAAAAGACCAGTCTAGTGTGAGAACAAAAGTCCCAAACAACCTTATTCACCGACATTTCTCTTTTCACATTTCTAACTGACTGGATAAGAATATGTTATTTCATAAAAATCCGGGCTCTAATTTCCATGAATGGTTGAGACACATAACAAGCTACTTTATTAAACAAAATAAATTAGTTTTACTTGAAAACTAAACATAATTATATAGTACCTATATCTTTTATTTTAGTGACAGTATTGAAAAGCAATCGTTGGACTTAAATCTGTCAACAAGTCCACTAAGGCTTTATGTTTTAACTCTGTAGTTCCCAACTAAGCCATCATATGGATTCCCTTATAAATTGGAAAAAAGTGCAAACCTACGAATTGAAGCTAGTTATTTCAAAAATTATTTTTAATTTCCCACCATATTAATAAATATTTATTTATGTATAAACATTTGTTCTAAACCATAAAGTATTGCTTCTTTTTCCTTACAGCTTTTCTTTACATCCATTACTGTTTCCAGTTGATGGCCTGGGTCAATTTTTAATTAAAGCCATATATTTTCCACTACCAGCTCGCTAGGCCTGTCATATGCCTTCTAATCTAACTTAAGATTAGAATCCAGTCCTCGGCCGTTTCTATCAATGTGAAAGGATAAACCCATATTTTCATCAATGATAAATTTCTAGCCATGCCAGGAATCAAATCCGAGACCCTTAGCTCAGTAGATGGACACGCTACCGCCTGAGCAAAGGTGTCGGACCCCATACAAATCTTGTTGGTGAATCTAGCCTTCTCTATAGAAGTGAAGAATTCTACATATTTGTTTCCTATTACTTTATCAATCATAGATTTATTTTTTAATTGCTACAATAAAGATGTTAGTTAATTACTTCAAACATTTTTGCCAAAAAATTATTTTTAATGTGAGCAATGGTGGTGTTTGCAAGAGTCAAGTTCCTAAACATATTTAATTAAATCTTAAATCACATTTGTAGCTAGCCTTTAATATGTTGCAATTATAATTTGATTTTTAAAAGCTACCATAATTTGTATTACAATTTGAGCTTTGAATGCTTACAAATTCTATAGTTTACATTGAATTCATCCTGCTGGCCAAAGTTTAAGAACCGCCCAATCGCCTGTGGAGACTTAGACCTCTCTCTTTCCACCCTATTTAATGTGTATTGTAGAAGTGAGGATGAAATGTTCCAAACACTTACTCTAATTGTTTGGAAGTGAGCTACATAAAAGTGTTTATTTTTATTATATCTAAAAAAGGAATGATAAAATGGGTTCATATTTCCATTGAAAAGGAGTTTTTTTTTTATATCTATTTTCTGAGCAAGTTCGTTTAAAATGTAATTAAACCAAAAAAATATTCCCTCCAAAAACTGAGTTTATATTTACCTTGAATTGTTATTTTATTTGCTATGCACAAAAAAAGTCTATTAAAATAACACTTGGTCAAGTTATTCATTCGTATGAGAAATGGACCTGCGTTTGCATGGAGGGAGAGAGGGAAACTTTTTATTTAAAATACCTTAGAGTACACCTGGTTTTGGATCAATTTCAAAATCCTGTCACCCACAAACCAGAGTTGATAATTCATTTAAGTGAAAAATAACAATCAAGACACTGAAATCGAACTTGGGACATTTGGTTTTGAGCACTGAGTCAGTCTAGTTTGACTCGTATGTAGGGCCTTCGTTCATTAGTTGTTAGTTTATTGAGTCTATGTGTGGTAACTGGTGAAGGAAGAATGAGCCAACAGAACTGCAAACAACAAGGAAAGATTCCAAACATAATAACTTAACTAACATTTAGACAACACAAGAAGCCAGTAGTCGACACTAATCCACAAACTTAACTCTGTAGAATAAAAAAATAAAACTGTCATAAGCCGTATGAACTTATAAAATAGTTTTAAAATAGATAATTGATTGAAACAAGAAGATGCATTTTCCCTATTACTTTATAATATAACCTTACAGTATGCTATTAAGGTGCAGCAGAAGTGAGCGCGAGTATTTTTATAGTTTTTATAGTATTAAATTTTGTTTGGCCAAAATCAATAAAATATTTATCCAGTAGCAACACAGAGTTTAGTTTTCTGCACATGCTAACATCAACAGATCTTGAATATCTGTCAAGTGTGTCCTGGAATGTTGTCAAAACTTTTCTCTTTGTTTAAAAAGTTTTGACTAAATTTCAGGACACCCTTGACAGATATTCAAGATCTGTTGATGTTAGCATGTGCAGAAAACTAAACTCTGTGTTGCTATTGGAGAAATATTTGATTGATTTTGGCCAAACAAAATTTAATACTATAAAAACTAAAAAAATACTTGCGCTCCCTTCAGCCAAGTGAGGACCACTCCAATTAGCTTTTAAAGTCTTCCAATTTTCAAAAATATGTCTGGGAAAGACATCTTTCAAAAGCTTTTAAGGGCATCCAATTTTTAAAATATTTCTGTGGGAAGATCACTCCAAATTGCTTCTAGGAGCATCCAATTTTCTAGCATTAACTGGAGGGTAGAAAGACCCTAAAAAACATTTTTTGTTTCTTGCCTCCTCCCCCACCCCCTTCCCTCTTACACAAATAAATTTCCACAAGTATACAACAATGTTCCTATTTCTTATGGTTTAATAGTAATTATTAACATATCATCAACTTATGATTTTTAACCCCCACCTCTGAATTAAAATTTCCCTTTGTTTGTGATTACAACTTGTTTTTTGTTTCTTTTTCGTGATAAACCAGTTTGAAAATCAAGACCATTGTGTTAAGTTATTCATACATTTACCTTGTAATACAATAAATGTGTATCAAGTTGGAAACCATTGCAATGGTGTAATTATTTTTCACTTCACTATATATATATATATATATCAGCTGAAGTGATAAGGAATAAAACAGTTGTTCATAAAGGGTGAACTGGCGGTCTAGGGGTAAGGTGTCAGACTTCTGTGCTGGCGGCCGGGGTTCAATCCTCGGTCCCGGCAAAGATTTATCTGATTACCAAACCCTTCCTTCACCTCTGACAAAACATCTTGTGAATGTGGGGAATGCCAGGTCTCCACCGTGGTTCGGATTCCACGTTAAACTGTAGGTCCTCCATCTCATCTCACAATCACCCTACCATTACACATTAGCGTAAGTGCGTATAACCCGAACGGGTAGTAAGACGCGGTGCTAATAATAATAATAATAATAATAATAATAGTACTTAAATAAAGAAAAAATAATAATAATGGTTAATGGATTTACTTTATTATTAGGAAACAACATACACACTATTGAATGAGAGATATTTTAGGTGTTTTAGATGACAAAATACCACTTGATGAAGATTGACTTGAATAATTTTGTAGATTGGGTGGGGATGGGTAAGGAAACTGGAAATGCGGGAATGCATTACAAGAGGGAATTTGGTTCATTGAGTTCCAAAGATAGGGTACTGAATTTTTGGAAGCCAGCGCCTGGAAAGTAGGTGGTGTGAATCCAATAAAGGGTGTAACTGTATTATTGCCTGATTTGTCAGCAAGAAAGTATCGCTGGAGTGGTGACCTGCACCTCTCATACTGGCGGCTGAAATGTTGCTGATACTTCACATCAATTTGAATAGATTTGTATGCAGATGCTAAATCTGCTGGGCTGAGGCAACTTTTATCTTCTTCATCGGTCAAAGCTAATGATAATGGGGACTTCTTCCACATGTTAATATAAGAATGTGGAAAGTAGAACGGTTGTAATAGATCTGGTGCGCCTGTAATAAAAATATTGCATTAAAATTTTGCTGACGGTTTCCTAATAATGTGATGTTCATAAAGAATTTGTATGTGTTGATTTTATTTACAAAATTTGAGCTGTTTATCAATGACCAAATACTGTAACATAGTAATTAAATTACCACTAGCAATATGTATAACTATCATTAAAACATAAGTTGTACTAAGGATGATTTTCTTATTGCTAAGTTCATTTTTAAATTAAATAAATGATTATTCCTACATTTTGTTAGAAAATTTTACACTAATGGAAAGTGAGCCCCTGATATTTTGTGATCTTGAAAAGTGTTTCCCTAAATTGTACATTGTTATAACTATTGCACTATCCTCCACACCCATTTTTATTGGAAGGACAAACACAAATGAAGGCTAGAATGCCGGGACAGGAGATTGGTATTTTTGAGTTGTGCAAGATTTTATAAACATCGAGAATGTGTTAAAATAGTTATCCTTTGCTTTTAATTAGGCATGGTCCCATGTTTTTAAAGAACAAATTAAACTAACTATATTCAACGACATTCAGTATTATCTATCTTTTAAAATTAATTAGTAATTAAATGGAAATCGCATGTTACATAATACAAGCACAAACTGTATCTTGTAAATATATGTATGAACACGCCTAAATTGCTAACAAATTTAAGTCAACATTGACATTGACACGTCTGAAATCAAAAGAAAAATCTTAGTGGCCGACTAAGAAATAATGATTCTACACTATAAAAAGGGCTTCAAATGACATTTCTAGGAAAGTGCATTATAAAAATATAATTTAATATCCAAAATTTCCAAAATATTAATCTTTTAAAGTTCATCTTTAAAAAATTAACACTACAGTTCCTTTTTATATCTCTTCATTTAGCCATTTAATGGCAAAAAAAAGGAAGTCAAAAGTTGTATTTGCATCACAATTGTATTATAGTAACCCACTAGACACCATGCCAAGTGAATTTACGAGTGGCCATTTCTATGCATTTTTCTGAGCCTGTCAATTGTACGGGCTCTTGAATTTAAATCAGCATAAGATCTTTGAGCGTGTTTTTCACATGTTTGGTTAGTGCTATACATTCCTTGGACTGTTGGCTCCGAGTTGTGGTCATAGATGGCATTTCACTACACATCTGAGTGTAGTTTTTATAACTAGAACAACCCTTCATTTCATGCTCCAAGTAGCTCAAGGTCAGTGATTCTTAGTGTGAAGAATAGCTTGCACTTCTGTTTCTTGTGTTTGTGATGCATAAACAATGGCGAGGAGAAAAGGTCTATTTGATCATGAAATAGTGAATTTAGTGAATTTAGTGAATTTAGTTGATGATATAGACAACAATGAAGACGAATTATAAGAATTGGAGAAATTAGTGATAAAATTTATCATCCAATGCTGTTTACGAAAGTGAACGTTAAGTTACAGTGGGCTTATCTTGCAAACGTAAACATGAAAATACTCTTTTATATTATAGGGCCTAAATTATTCTTCATTTATGAGTAATATGTGTTTTAATGATAAACACTAAAATGATTCATTATATATATATATATACGAAAGTATAAAAAATATATATATATATATTATACTTTCTAATGTCTAGACTATGGTGCATTGTGATATTATCTCGCGGGTAGACCTATAGTTAATAAAATATATTTTTATAGTAAATTTATTTACAAATCAGTTAGCACTTAGAATCTGGTTTATTCATTATGAGCCTATTTGCACATTTTATTGTACATAACGACACCTATTATAACCAGCTGATTGTGTTAGTTTATTGTTTATAATTTGTATGACTATTTTGTTTTTACCTTTAACACTACTTTTACTCAAAATCCTAATAAGAGCACTTAAAAAGATATCACACCAGATTAATTATTCAGAATAAAGCAGAATGTATAGCTCCACACTGGTCTTTGAACTTTTAAAATCCAATGTGAGGCTGTGGATAAGTTATATTTTTTTAATCCCTAAAATTGGTCGGTTTCTGCTGGTAGGTACATAATGTTGGCCTGGTACATAGAGTGTTTAATAAAGTCTTATTTGTATTTATTTTACAATAGGTACCAACATGATAGTAATACAACTCTTATAGAATTCAAAGAAATTGAAATTATATAAGACACAAAATGTGTTTGAACAATACCTGCTGTGACATGCACGGTAAGTATATTCTTAAATCCTGTATCAAACTATTGCAAATTGATTTTGTTAACACGAACTTTTCTAAGGCTTTTGATCAAGTAAGTCATAGTAAACTTATTGGGGAACTAAAGCTAATTGAAATAACTTCTTTACGATACAACCATTCGGAAACTATGTTCATGTTCTTGCCGGTTATAGCACGTTTTTTCACTATTGTCATCAAATTAATCAAGTCAACAGCTGCTAAATTATTCTGCTAGTTTTTACTTCACTAGCCAATAGGTATCACATATTCCCTGCAAATTACATTAATAGGGTTCCACAATCTGGCTCTTTAGCTTTCCGCATTAATTTGTACTCTACCTGAAATAGCACTTGTTCTTGCTGGGAAAGAGTCAAAGTTCAAACTTGAAGCTCCAGAACCATACACAAATTTTCCACTAAATATTCCAGGAGTCTTCTGAAGACTTTCCATTTTGACCCTAAAAGGTATTTTGCTTTCCATTTTAACTATTTCAGGAAATGAAACAAACCTGTAATCAAAACACTTAATCAATTTAATTTACCGTTATCATCACAACAATGCAATTAACTATCAGAACAGCATTATTGGTGTTTCAATATTATGGTTTGACTTACCTGTATACAAATTTCTGACCGAGGACCTTTTTGATAATATTTTTGTCGTAGTAATAGCGCAAAGCCCTGCTCAGTTTATCATAATTCATGTTTGTTTTGTTTTTCCTCAGTCCCCACAATCTGGCCACCTCCTCCGCGTTGACCAGTTTAAACTCCCCGTCATTGTTGGTCCATGTGATGATGTTGTTGTACTGGTTGCTGATCAATAGCTCCAACAAGAACTGCCATAACGTGATGTTAGTCTCCATAACAACTGAAACCAAACACTCAATCAAACTAACTCACAGTTTTAACACATTTTACAAATGGACACAGTTAATTAGTTCACATCATAGAAAAGAGATTTATCTTTGATAGAATATTTACTTACAAAGTTTACCTGTAAATAAATTAGTTAATCATATTGTTTTAATGTTTAAAAATATTCAATTTTCAAACTTATCATTTTAATGATAGATATGATTGGGGATATGTGGAAAATATAACCTTGAATGAGGGCAGCTATATCCTTTAACGAGGGCAATTATAGTCTTAAATGAGGGTGGCAATAGCCTAATTTTATCATGGAGAACCTTCTGAAAGGGCTTTTCCAACTGATGCTTGCTCATAAAATGGGGCTAGATATAGATTTCGTGGTTCTCGCTAAGTAACTATTATTGGTGGAATTCTAAGTCACTGCAGAGAATGAAAGAAGACTGTTGGTAGAAACTACCATGCTACATTATAATATATGTCTGATTTATTAACATGTGTGTTATTTCACCAAGTTGGAATGATGTTTTGAGCTATTTATAAATTACATAAGCTTATCTAATAATACATGAACCCATGTGAGAAGCCATAATTTTGTTTATTATTATTATTATTATTAGAACCGCGTCTTACTACCCGTTCGGGTTATACGCACTTACGCTAATGTGTAATGGTAGGGTGATTGTGAGATGAAATGAAGGNCCCTATGAGCTACAGTACTAGCCACTACTACATCTCCCAGCTCCTCTCCCTATGAGCTACAGTACTAGCCACTACTACATCTCCCAGCTCCTCTCCCTATGAGCTACAGTACTAGCCACTACTACATCTCCCAGCTCCTCTCCCTATGAGCTACAGTACTAGCCACTACTACATCTCCCAGCTCCTCTCCCTATGAGCTACAGTACTAGCCACTACTACATCTCCCAGCTCCTCTCCCTATGAGCTACAGTACTAGCCACTACTACATCTCCCAGCTCCTCTCCCTATGAGCTACAGTACTAGCCACTACTACATCTCCCAGCTCCTCTCCCTATGAGCTACAGTACTAGCCACTACTACATCTCCCAGCTCCTCTCCCTATGAGCTACAGTACTAGCCACTACTACATCTCCCAGCTCCTCTCCCTATGAGCTACAGTACTAGCCACTACTACATCTCCCAGCTCCTCTCCCTATGAGCTACAGTACTAGCCACTACTACATCTCCCAGCTCCTCTCCCTATGAGCTACAGTACTAGCCACTACTACATCTCCCAACTCTCTGTGGGTATTCCAACACCGAAGAACTTTACACTTTAGATAAGAAACCTATTGGTGAAAACGAAATGAGAGTTCATGTAGTGAGTGACTCTAGTGTGAGAGTGTACAACATGTCACGTCATATATTTACTATGTATCGTCACATGAGCCCTCCTGACATGACGGCAGTGCGCCCACCTTAAGAGTTTCAAAGTAAATGGTACTTTGAAGACATCTTGAGGAAAATGAGTCTCAACCACAAAAGGTATTATTATCAAATCTGAAAAAATAATCTTAGCTGTATTAAAGTATTTTTAATTTGTAGGCCCCATACATATCAAGCAAACAATTTTGTATAAAGAGTATCTCACTGTTTTCTAGCAAATAATTGATCAAAGTTAAAACAAATGTTGTCTCATATGTCATGTGTATAAAACATAGGAGCATTAATGTGCAAGGTTGTCAACCAAACAAGTGGATTCCCAACAAACTAAAGTGCCTGAATAAACTCGATCAACAATCAGAGTATTTGGTTTCTAGTTCAATGTTAAAAAATTGATTTTTCAGGGACTTAGCCTCCAAATTAAATGGTGGGCCAGGGGCCCTTATCTGGAAATTGTTTGAAAATTGGATGCCGCCATCTATTTGGAGTGGTTGTCGATTGGAATCTTTTAAAAATTAGACTCCTGTACAAACAATTTTGAGTTTAATGCAAGGCCTTCTTTCAGTTTCATGAGCATTTGAGAATATCAGAGGGGAGTGAAGGATATTGGGAGGAAATACATTCTCATTTTGGCGCAGAGGGGAAGATAGAGATTCAACAACATAATTGACGCCTTGAACCATGTGACCAATGGTGTGATCAGGAGGTTTTGATGTCAACCCAAATGAGTGAGGCATCCTTCATATGATGAGTGTAGGGGAACTTCCAACAGTATCCCTTATAAGATGAAGGCTGAACAGATGCAATAGCGCAGTGAGACAAACTCTGATAGGAGTCCACCTGGTGAAGGCAAGGCGTGGTTCGAGGCGTTCAAGACACCAACCTCGGCTCTGTCTACTGAGATGATGGTCCCAGGTTCGAAAATTTACCATTCGTGAAATGTGCATTTACCTTTTCACAGTGATGAATTAATGCCTGGGGGTTGGATGTTGTGTCTGTTCTAGATTTAAGTTGGTTAATAAGTCGTGTACTGATATAATCAGCCACTTAAGAAAGTGCATGTTAAATACCTCAAATAAATTATAAAATACACCTTAGTCAACACAGCTGTAATATTTGTATTTCTGTCTTTATGGCAACATAAGTTTCCAGATTTCAAATAACGGGCTCCCAGTGGGAATCAAACTGTACATTCCCTCTTAATAGCACATTTGTCGAAGCAGTAGAAAGTATTACGAGTACCAAGATTAAATAATAAACGTGCATTGGTTCCACCCGTCGTTCTCATTGAGTAGAAAACATACCATATCTTAAAATAAAGTAAGAAACTATAAGAAAAAAATATACAGGGATATTACAATTTGAATTGTTTGAGTTGGTGCCCCTGTGGTTGCTTTGCGTCTCGACAATACAGAGTGTCTCAGCCAGTTGTATCACTCCGCTAATTGTCATAGTTACAGTAACTAGATTAAGAGAATGCACAGCTTGATAAGTATTGAGAACAGGTGCATCTCCAACACTTTGGTAATCAATGCCGAAAGAACATCTTGGATTCGAGACAAACAATTAGCTAAGATGGTTCACTAAGATATTGATACGGGAAGGGACAACTCCATTTTCCAAACCAGGGGGGGTAACATTTCCATAATTTC
>CABFOW010003615.1:0-47528 GCA_902141385.1 Timema californicum
ATCTCACAATCACCCTACCATTAACATTAGCGTAAGTGCGTATAACCCGAACGGGTAGTAAGACGCGGTGCTAATAATAATATTCACCTTCAAGATACACCTTGAAAAACTTCTGATTGAAAAATTAGCTCTGTCAACATTTCAAATACTCTACTTCTTTTCTCATACATTAATATGGTACTGAAAAACAAAGTACGTTTCTTGGAATGATCCAAGAAAATGAGGCAAACATTTTTGCTACTGTTAAGTCCCTACCACGTATTTTTTTAGCGCCGCGTCTTAATAACTGTTCGAGTTATACGCTTATATGCTAGTTACGCTTTTAGTATTAGAAATTACTAAGGTGGAATTTTGAGGAAGTGTACCCGCATTTCCGTGGAGAGAGAGTAATGACCTAGACCATTCGACCATTGAAGTGGGTCTTTTAAATATTCATACGTCAAGCCATGTGAAGTGCAATTGTCACTTTTGATTATTTTAATGTTAACAAATTCTATAAGGCTCTTCCTTTGAAAATTGGACTATATTTTTTGAGCATAGCAGGAATCACCGCGTGGATAATCGATAATGTAGTAAGCCCCGATTAGAGAGCTTGGGGTTCATTTCCGACCGGAAGCGCTGAACGTGGTGGTATCCTCCAATTATCTCGAATACTTGTGCTATTTTTTGTTAGTTGTTTTTAAGATTAGCCTACTTTCCTTAAGTTTTATTGTTTTAATTGTCGATAGTGATTACTTGCACAAAAACTTCAGACATGATGATGATGATAAAGAATAAACATAATATCCTGGCTTATGTTAGTACATATACGACAGGGTCATTAATGGCTTAATCTAAGGGGTGGTGAAGTGGAGGATTTATTAAGAGGAAATGTACACGCATTTGCATGAAGAAAGGTTGGGAAAACCAAAGAGATAAATCACATACATAAAATCATCCCCTATGGTACCCTATATGGATTCGAACTCTAGCCTCGCCGTCAACAACGATCGAATGCAATGCGAGCATTATGTACTATAACTACGCCGTGTTTGGGATGAAGAAGTTTAACTAGGAAATGTACCAACATTTTCATGGAGGGAGGGTGGAAAACCATTTAGATAAAACCCACCAGCTCATTTAACCCTACCGGGATTCAAATCCCGATACCGACGTCATAAGCAATCCATTCTATTGCAAGAGTGACACATTGGGTGATGAATAAGAAGAGATATTCTTTCGTTCGTAATCTTTTAGTTACTCCTTTGGTATAGTATAGTTTGTGATGTAAACGTCCTTAGAATATATTTATTAAGGGTAGAAAAATAACGAAACACTTTTAAAATTGGAGATTTCACGTTAGAAAGTTATCATCTCGCATATTATGTAACCTGGGAATTCCTAGAACAGTGATTTATATTTTCACGCAACCATTGAGTCGCTTAAAGTGTGAACAAGCCTTGATCTAGCCGGTGAGATTCGTATTTACTTTGTCTACTTTCTCAACTTAATGAATGGTAAGGTAAGACGTGGTAAAGCGGTCGTGGAGAGCCCGATAAGCAAATAAGTTGCTCGTTCAAATTTGTTTGAAAGGTGACATTTTTAGGTGCGGACAGTTAATTGTAGTTGTAAATATAAAGAAAGATTATAATTAAAATAACTTTATATTAATTTTGCATAGGCATGCATAGTTATTTTATTCTGAATATGACCTGAATAACCTAGCAATTAGGTACCTACTCAATATTCACCGATCTCGTTGTAACGTTAATACACAAAATGAACAAAAATATTTACAGACATCAGTTGTCCATAATAATTTTACCATAAAATGTTATATAAAATCAAATTATTAAAAGTGGAGAGTATAGTAAAATATTTTTTTCATTTGTATATAATTGTTAGAAGATTTTTATGTTGAAATACTAACAAAAAAAATTAACTAAATAAGAGTTACACATCGCGTCGGAGTGGTGAGCAAATTCATTATTTTATTAATAACAGATTGGAATCGGCTTCAATATTGAATCATTTTTAAAACCTTAATATTAACACTCACCCTTCTATTCCTCCTAAAATTATGTCAGGCATGGTTATATTAATTATTAACGTAATCCGAAGTTTAATTTATTTTAGAGCTGCCTGAACATGTGCACTTGTAGTTTACTGACGGAAATGTCAATATTTCAATTTTCACACTACTTTTAACTGTGTCAATAACTGAATGACAGCTGTTCATCTGACAGATGACGCGAGGGTATGCGATTTTTCTACGTTAGGAAACATTACAGAACTTTATAAACAAAATAAGTAAAATATATTTGATACTTTCTGCAACATACTATTAGAACATACTGTCATAAAAATAAGGTAAATCTTGTGTTAAAATAAATTATTCAAGGGTCTTCTAAAATGCATTTTTTTAGACAAATATGTTATTGAAAATTAAAATTAAATGTTGGCTATGCTGGATTAAATAAATAAATTATAGCTTCTTTAGCAGGAAGAGTAACTACGAAGTAGAGTTATTGTTTTTATTGGAAAGTTGTCTGTAATAATACATCATATTTTTAAAGTTTGACTATACGTTGTGCCTTATGAAATTTCACAAAAATTAACAAAATGAAAAAACTATATATATTCTTAATCAATATATTGATTAATTTTCGTGAAGTTCGTTATTTGCTATTTACATAACTTAAAAAAGGGTTAGGTTTCCACACATTTTAATAAAAACAAATTAATTAGACAAATCTTGAACGATGTTTAGAATAGGATTACGGGGAAGGACACAACTTACTGTTATTGCTATGTCCATAGCAACCTTTATATTAATTCTGTATAGAATGTCATCAAATGATGCCTCGTCTCATGCAGCTCAAATTGGAGATGATGGACACAATGATTTAATGTCCAAAAAATTGCAAGAAATCAACGAATTCTCTTCCATGACACAAAGTGCAGAACAAATAGCCAGACAGAAGTCCTTTGAAGAACGAATAATGGCAGATGTGCACGGTAAAGCTAACCGAGATGAGAAATTTGGAAGACGGCTGATGTTACCAAATTATAAAAATAACGCAAATTCGAAAGAAAACCACATCAGTGGTGACAGTGTTGTTAGAGAAGACACCAGGTTAATCCAGCCAAAAGGTTCACCTTTGTTCGAGGGACAAAGAATTGTTCATCTTGATCTCAAGGGTGCCCCACCAAGGCTGTCTTATTATGAAGAATTGTTTCCTCTATTACGAGACTTGGGAACAACTGGAATTCTGATGGAATATGAGGATATGTTTCCATTCACAGGACCACAGCTCCAAGATATCCCAGCGTTTAATGCATATTCAAAGTCTGATATCAAACAAATCCTTACACTTGCGTATAACAATGGACTTCAAGTGATACCTTTGATTCAAACGTTCGGACATTTGGAATATGTATTGAAACTTAGAAAATTTGCTGATATGAGAGAAGTTCCAAAATACCCACAGGTAGCCTAATTTTTAGCATTATTATATTAGGTCTATTTTATTAATAGACCATAGGATAGGCCCTATAGAAACTATTTATATTTCTGAAACTGTGCCTTTCAGGATTATTAGAGAAACAACCAAGCGCCAGTTTCATAGTTATACTCAGAACGCCTCAAATGCGGTGCTATACTAAATACAAGGCTAAACCAAGCTAGACGCTAATGGAATGGGCCAGTTTCACATAAGAAACCAGCCCATTCCATCCTGGTCCAGGTAAGTGTCATCCCGTATTTAGTATAGCGCCACACTTTAGGCGTACTAAGTCTGACTATGAAACTGGCCCAAACAGTTGTATGAGTAGCATTCTTTATCTAATAAAAAATATTAGAATGCATGAATTAATAACAAAAAAACTTGTTGAAAATCTTAACATGGCCTCTTCTCCAACATGCAGCAGTCGCTTGGTCTGATGTACTGAGGGTGGCTTTTCCAAAATGGTTTTCCATTCTCCCTCCACATGAATGTGGGTATACTTCCTCTAAATAAAACCTTTCTCATCCCTAAAACCATTAAATAGTACGTAAGCGTACAACCCAAACAGGTATTAATTAGACTAGGATGTGACGATTAAAAGTAAATTAAAACAACTCACTTTGGATCAAGCTTCTGTAGAAATGATAATTAAAACAAACCTATCATAACTCGGTGCACATCAAATAAGTCTGACTAGAGAAGCATAGGTATGTATTTGTTGTGCAGGTGATATGTCCCTCCCACAACTCCACCTTCTCGATGTTGACGACTATGATCGACCAGGTGGTGGAGCTTCATCCTGGCATCAAGTACCTGCACATTGGTTGCGATGAGGTATATTACTTGGGGGACTGTGTACGCTGTGCAATGGCTATGGTGGATCACAAGTGGAGCAAGACACAACTCTTCCTCAGTCATGTCGTTCGGATGGCTAAGTAATGAATATTCTCTCTGTGCACAAGTTTAACCTTTTTGTATGCTTTCTTCAATTTGTTATAATAATTCATTTTCATCTTGTTTTGCTACTGTAATAGTCTGCTTCTCATCATCAGGTTTTTCATGTTAATAAATGAGTTAATACATCTTACATACTCTGGAGGAAATGTATTTAATCTAACATCGTATCTGTTGTCATTGTTTTTCTGGCTATGTGAATTATTTTAATAAGCTATAAAAAAAATGGTTGTTCAGGTATATACGACAGAAGCACAGTGGAGTCATTCCTTTGACTTGGGATGATGAGTTTCGCGATTTGACAGAGACTGAACTCCATGAGTCGAATGTTGCCCATTGGGTGGAACCAGTGGTTTGGAAGTACACCCCTGATGTTGCTATTTTGACCTCCGAAATGTGGGACAAATACTCATCTGTGTTCCCAGCTGTGTGGATTGCTAGTGCTTTCAAAGGTGCTACAGGACCAGACAAATACGTCACAGACATTAGTAAGTTGAAAATATACATTTGCATAACTAGGTCTTTGGTGCCATGGGCGAAAGATAACCAACCCCTCTATTACCACAATGTTTACGGGGTGGCCACAGATAGGTAAAACAGGTAAGACCTGGAATAGTCAGGGAATTTGAAAATTGAGAGAGAAAAATTAGGTAAAAAGTCAAGGAATTTGGCTATGAAACAGGGAAAATTAGGCATTATTTACATAAGATTGAAACAAGAGAATAACTGCTTCGGTGGCCTCCTGGTCTAATGCACAACCCTCGCAGTAGATTAGACTGTCGATGATGGGAAGATCGAAGTTTGAATCTCGATTGAGTGTACTGAGGTTTTTTTTTCGAAATAGTGTTCCACACACTACACGTAAATGTGGGTACGCTTCCTTTAATAATAACCTTCTTAATCCCTAAAACCATTATTGTAAGTAGTACATACTTAATTGTATATCCCGAACAGGTAGTAAGATGTGTTGCTAAAAAAAAATCTTCTCTTTAGTATTTAGTTCTTCCTCTAAATTGTAAATGAAAATTGAGGTCAAGCAAACTAATGATTAACCTTGGACATAATGTGTTGCTTCAATTGATTATTTTTCTTCACTTTAACCAAGGTCATATACTGCACATTTTTGCCCACTTTGTTCAAGTTTAGCTGGAATAGGAGGTCAAAATAACATTTACTAGATAATATCCCCACAAGTATTTCATTACATTTGTTTGAGGGATTAATTCAATTTTTTTTTTTAGATAACTGATTATTAGGTCAAACAGTAGGTTAGCTATTTAGTTTCTTAGTGTTTTGTAAGGTTGTTGGAGGTTAATTTGAAGAAAATGAACACACATCTTTGTGGGGGGGCAGTGCAAAACTATCAAGAATAAAACTCTTTGCACTCGGTTACAATTTGAGCTTCACCAGGAAACCACAGATGAAACTGACAACATACTAATCATTACAGTTCATGAATAAATGATATTAGTTTATTCATGTTGGCCTATACTTAGTAGTTTACAGTTAAATGAACAGTTAAAACATAATTTGGGAAAATGTTGGTCTGGAAAACCTATACAAGTCGGAGAATATAAAAAGTGAATTCCATTGATCGCTCTGACTTAGTATGCCTACAGTCTCATTGATGAAATGTTCATTTAGTTAATCCTTAACTATTCACACCATGGCCCTATCTTATAAACTTAACTATAGTGGAACTGGTTAAGGTAAGCTTGTCACCTTTCATCACAAACGAGTCCCCCAAAGAAAGGGTTGAATTATTTTCCTGGTATAGCTTTGATCCATTAAATATTCTTAATAAAGCTGGTCTATATCTCCATACTTAATCGGAGCTCAATAATCTTATCGTGAATTTGATGATCCAACTTATTTACTTAAATGCTTAGCAGTGTAAAGAAAAAAAAACATCTCTAATTTTTTTAACTTTGAAAAACATTCCTTGTTAACATTATATTTGGTCTTGCGCACTAAATAAGTTCTTGGAAATTTCCAGTTTCTTCATTTTTCTGCCTACACCTTTAACCCTTGCCACCTGAGGCAACCATATTGCTAACCCCCTCTTCCTCTTATCTACAACCACAAAAGTATATGTATTTATTGCAGTGACAATTCATGAACAATGTAGAATATGATATCACTCTACCCTCACTGCACGTTCTTGGACTCTAGTCCTGCTGTGTGTGGTGCTAGAGGGCAGGTCACGTGCTCTTGCTCTCCGGCTTTCACGTGGGTGAAACCACAATTCAACTCCAATCACTTTTATTTGCTTGGTCGAACATGATAGTTCACCACAATGAGATCTCATGGATCAGTCTTTCGCAGTTACAGTACTATGTAAAGAAAACCAAACTCCATTTTATTTGATCAAAACCGACTTATTACTTGGTTTCAATGAAGAATGGGTTTCATGACCCACAATCCACGAACAAACAAAAAAGTGTCTAACAAACAACAAAAATCTTTTCAACAACAAGAAACAGAGCACAAATTAAATTACACCTTTTAAACTGTAGCTGCGACTTCATTCAGTAATTATCCGTAGAAAGACAGACTGCAGAGTCAGTTAATTTCTTACTATTTACTTCTTCATTATATATGGAATTTACTTCAAAAAGCTAAATGAGGTTTTCCATAAGCCTATTTGTACTTTTAAGTAATGTTGTAATGTATGAATGTCCGATTCCTGGCATGGCCAAAAAATCGATCATTGATGAAATGGGGGTTTCCCCTTTCACAGGGATGAATTAACGCCCGGGGACTGGATGTTGTGTCTATTCTAGATTTAAGCTATCTTATAAGTTGTGAGCTGATACAATCAGTCGGCTCAGAAAGTGCACAATAAATACCCCAAATAAATTAAAACAAAAGTAATGTTTTAAGTCTGTTTTAAGTGGAAGGGGATATTTAAAAACTACATTACTATATCACACCTCTTACGCATGACCTTCACAACATTATTCCAATTATTTTAGCTATACATTTTTTCTCTAATTAATTTCAGAATAACATTTCAATTTGAGTTTTTTTTTATTTAGCTTAATTTCTCAATGTTTCATACACAGCAAGCATTAAAAAATATCTTCCAAAATTATTCAAAAGGTTATGTACAGTTAAATTGCACTCATTTATTTAGTGGCTTACTGGTTAAAAGTGAACTCTAAATATAGCATTGTGTCCAAGATATTGTCCAGACACAAAAGTAGTTTGACCAATGTTCTTCATATACTTTTATCTTGGATTAAAGTCTTATGTTCAGATTAAATAAATAGATTTAGTTTAGTTTTTATTGTTTGCAAGACAGCATACATACATTTTAATAGCCTACAGGATAACACAACTAGGTACCAACAATAAAGTTCTCAAATTTAAAATGATCTTTACTGTATTATTTCTTATACTAATCTCTCATAAAGTCAGTAAAATGACAAAATAAAAAAAGCTGCCAATTTCTTTTTAATGATAGGCTATCACTTGGAGAATCATCGCTCCTGGATGGATATAGTCGCTTCATACTCTGATCGTATCCATTTCCGTGGAATTGTGGTGACAGGTTGGCAGCGGTATGACCACTTTTCAGTGCTTTGTGAACTGTTACCTGCTGGGATACCGTCTCTTGCTGTCAACTTGGCTTATATTCAAGGAGACAACAAAGGTAGGTAATTACACAGCTATAATGTAACTTGTACACAGGGTCATGCCGTGCTATGATACAGAGAGGTGGCCGCATAAGCAGCGAAATCAAAGAACCATTCAATAATTAAACATCTTTACTCAACGCTTTTCTTTATTGGTCTTTGTTATTCCGATATTGATGTATACAATTTATGATTTATCGCACACCTCTGCCTAAACACTTTTGGTACCCTTTGATTTTGGTTTCTCGTGCAGGTGCATCGTTTGCGAGCGCTCGCTGAAAGATTTTTGATCTGACAGTGCAAAGCTATTATTTTTATTTGTAATATACTGTGAGGCCTAGTCTCTACTTGTTGCTGAGCATATACTACAAGTGGAATAATGACTTTGAGCCAGACCTTAATAAAAGTGTGAAAAGGATGTAAAGTAGTTGCATAGCTGTATCCTGAAATCTCACAAAAGGAGATGCTTGGGATATTTTTTAACAAAGGCCGCTCCTAAAAGCTGAGGTGGCAATTATCACAAAAGACAATTGCATGTGTTACGTGTTGATAGTTTTGCTTTGAGCTTACAATTATTGACAATATTTGATTTTAATGTTAGTTTGTCTCGAGAAGGGGCAAATGGCTGTGTTTAAATCAGTAAATCAGATATATAATATATCTGTAATAGTATAATATTTTTGCATTTATACTAATTCAGTTTTTGTGTTTAAAAAGTAGTAGAGTAGGTATGAGAATTATTGTTTTTTACAGCAATTGTAGTTACTTATTATCATCAAAAATGATTATGTTATGACAATAGGGACTCAAATTAAAAAGTAGTATTTGCATGGACCGGGTATATCTCAGGTGTGGAACGTGTGTCTGTGTCTGATAGAGAGTTATTTAGGTAATATTGGGTTACTTTTGCGTTCGTTGTGGGATAGAGAGAGAGTTGCTAAGGAAATATTTGCATTTGCCTACTTTTGCCTTCGTTATTTATTACTATATTTTTACCAAATTCATATATATTGAAATGTAGACAATAACAAGTTAAAGAAAGGCATATACGTCAAAACGGTTGCTAGCTGTCAATTTGACAAGTATTCGTTATCTATTTATTATGTTCTGTTACCTACAAATCTTACAGGCTTTGAAACTCATTTCTATCGTTATTTTATCCACCCTATTTTAATAGCATGATAAGCATAATCATATTTAATCATTTTCAATGACCCTCCACCCCCTCCTGGTTGCATATTTGCAAAGAAAGTACTGTGAAACTGTAAAACTATAGTAGATTGTTGTAGTTGATATCATTATTTTAAAGTAGTTTATATTTTCAAAATAAAAATAGTATTTGTACATTTTGTGCAGTTTAAAAAAAATCACAATCAAAGGTTATTTTAAAGGAAAAAAAACAATTACGGGGCAGCATTTCGAAGACTTGCATCATACTGAGAAAATCTACCACACTGCCCTGTTGTACATTCTACATAGTAAAATATAAATGCATCTACACTTTACAGATACATCATGATTCTTAACCATTAAATACTACAGTAATGCACTGCAGGACTTTTAAAACTACGCCTAAAATTGATGTCAGGGTGTGAAGCGACAGAGATATTGTAAATGTCGAGGAATTTTCACATATTCACTAAAAATATTCACAAATTTTTTTACAATAGTCAAAATGACATTTTTCTTCCAATTATTACTCGCCGCTAATATATTATTATTAGCACCCCGTCTTACTACCCGTTCAGGCTACGCGCACACCGCTAATATAATTTTTTAATATATGTGAGAATACTAATCTTAATTCTCAAGGTCAACACGTGGTTTTTGTGTTGTCTTTCTCACCCTCTACCGCCCGTCTTTAGACAAAGTTGAGTCATGGCTATACTCATGAAGAATTTGATTAAGTTACAGGAAGGAGAAATTAAAAAAGTGTTTATCACAACAGTTTTCAACAGTACTAATGCAAAGGCGATATTTTAATGGCTCACTATGAGTTCACTAAACTCTAACTTAGATTGCACTACCGATAAGCTATCGCTTTAGGTTGAAATCCTTAAATCCTTAATAGAGTGACACAAGTTCAGAATGTGTATGTGTGTCTAAAAATATTATTTCTCTTTTCCACTCTCCTCCTCTCACTAGCACACTTGCTGCTATCTGTTCCTCCCATCTCTTCCTTGGTCTCCCTTGCAATCTCTTCCATACATACTTCATATCCATTATTCTTCTTGGAATCCTCTCCCCTTCCATCCTCATTACATGTCCATACCATCTCATCCTTCTTCCTCATCTATCTCATGTACCCACTGTGCCCCAACTCTTGACCTTCATCTTCATACTTAATCCTATCGCTTCTGGTGACATCATGTTCCTCAAAAACTTTATTCTCATGACCTCCACTTTCATTGTTTATCTTTTATCCATAGTCCAAGTTACTGCTGCATACATAACTATGGTTATGAAGTATGCTCTATACAACCCTTTCTTACACTTCAGGGGCACTTCTCTTTTCCATAGTAGGTCTCTTGCACACCTATAGAAAACCTCTCCTGGCTGCCCTCGTCTCACTCTTCTCTGCTGTCCCCTTTTGCCTCAATCACACTACCCAGATACTTCATAGTTTCTGCATCTTTCATATCTACTGCATCCAGTTCTATCACCTTTCTTGGTCTTATTTCTGCCTTGTCATCACCATAACTTCACTATTCACCATACTAAATTTCAATCCACACTTTTTCACCTCCTCATTACATTCCTGCATCTGTTCTTGTACTTCCTCTTCCTTTTCCTTCATACCATCAAGTCAACTGCAAACATCATTGCTTTCATTAGCGTCTCGCCCAGGTTCACTGGCACGCTATTCAGTATCATTTCCATCACCAATACAAATAGTAATGGTGAGAGAGCACTTCCATGCTTAACTCAATCTTTTATTTGAAACTACTCTGTCCAACCTTACTCCATCTTTAAACAGAACTCACATTATTATTAAACATATTCCTTACTCTCCTTTCCATTCCTCTTTCTACTCCAACCTCCTCCATTGCTTTCCGTACTTTCCTTCTATCCACATTATTATAAGCTTTTTCCACATCTATATATATCAATTTGTGATCTAATAAAATAATGTTTGCCATTTATAGTGACAAGAAAAGTTGGAAATTGGCTCTGGAAAACCTGGTAAAGTCAGAAAATTTTAAAATATTGTCTGGTTGGAGTATTGGCGCACTAAGTCTCTTGTACAACTGTCATTTTTCAATGCATAGTAATAAGAATAGCAAATTATTTATAACAAGGAACATCTTGTATTTTAAGTTTGTTTTCTTGAATAAACCAATCACATAATGCAGACGAATAAAAATGCCACTAATACCAAACTTATTAAAAATACAAAAAAAAAACTGGTCACAGTCCTGTTCTATCCAATATCTCCCCACATAACTTTAATGAGTTTTTACTTTAAGTTTATAAAATATGGTACAGTTCAGAGAGTGTGTTCCATCCCCAGCGAGTAAATACTTACTCTAGTTGCTAATAAAATATTAATAATTCTATAAGGATACTTATTTATTTCCAACATTGTTTTTAAAATAGTTATACCCTCTTTAACCTACCTTTGGAAATAAGTTTGCAAATACATTGCCCCTTTTAGACGAGCTCACATGAGACATTTCACGAAAGTTGAAGCTATTAGTAGGGTGTTGTGTTTTTATATAGCCTGTCACATGAGTGCACGTGAGCGAGGTGTTATCTCTATTGATCCTTTTGCCAGATATCCCGAGCCGGTGGTTGGGTCTTTCTACCACTAGAAGAGTATTAGTCATACAACCCAAATGAGTAAAAAAAAAGTAGTGTATTGAGGCTTATGAATACTTACACACAGGTGTACATGAGCTGAATCTCAATATAGAAGTAGCTATATTTCAAATTACACCAAGTGGAGAAAAACTTATCTGTCTCCGTGCAAAACATTTACTGAAGGAAATAAGACTACGGCCAACATTGTGGACACTAGCTGCAATGTTCGTATAGTAATCGGCCAAAAAAACTTTCAGGATGGTTGGAAATATTAGTCTCTCTCTTCTGGAGTGAACATTTAAAAATATTATTAAGCTCATCAAAAGATGATACTAACATACGGAACTAATTACAAAACACTTTACATTGTCTTCACTTAAGTTCATGAAACTTTGTCTAGAAACAGTCATTTTCCATCTGTAAATTATTACAGGATAGACCCAAATTTTTCAATTTAGTGTTTTTTATTAATTTGAACTGCAACCATTAAATGTTAACCTCTTCTGGTTTAAGCATTTCAGAATATCGACAAGTGACTGTGTTTTCTCACAAGCTCTAATAGAGAGCTGCATCATGGCTGTAGAGAGTTTTATCACGGCTCAAGCTATTGACTCTCGTGAACCAGCTAACGCCTGAAAAAAGGCCTTACTATGTTGTTTCCTCTCATCATTATTCTACTTTTAGTAAACATAAATGACACATTTATTTTCTTTGATTATGTTAATACAAGATTGAATCATTACCCTCCAGAAGAAAGTTTCTCAAACCACATTTATAGCCCCTGGCAATGCTTTCATTTCAGATATGGTCTCTGTACCGATGGTGGTGTCGCAAATATTGAAGTGTGATGTGCCTGTCCCGATGTCTCCCGGTATGGGTAGAACCCGCTGTGCATTCCCAGGTGCAGCAATACTAGATGCGGCCGAGCGGCTCTACTCAGTTACCTTGAATGTTGAACGCCTTCTCAGTGACTCAACAGTGAAAGGATGGCTGACCCAGTATAACATTGATCATTCATTCTCTAGTCCATCACATGTAAGCTTCCTTTTTTATGTCCGTTCCCTTGTTACATAAATCAACAACATATTTCCAAAGTTCTTGTAAGTAAACTACACCTCAAGTTGCTGTCAACCAGTAGGATTAGTTAGTTGAACTGTTATCATGCATGAGTTTGATCCTTTTTACTGGAAAAAGCCACATAATTCTTAAAGTTTCACTTTTCTCTTAATATTCCTTAGTGTTAAATAGTTGATAGCCAGTAAGAGCAGACAAAAGGTATTCATGGTTAAGACAGTTCTACACTATAACCTGGCCAGGTTGTTATGTTAAACTTTTTCCCTGTAAATCCGTAACTGTAGTAGATTTATATTAATAAACTAGCATATTAACTTGCGATGCTTTTTAGGGTTAATCAACTAAACTGAAGTAATATATCAATAACTCAATTAATTAAGAGTATTTATTACAAGTGGCACTGATTACATTTATAGTAAACTGGGTCAACTATTGCCAAGACAACTACATTCCTCAACCGGCACTCAAGAACTGAGGAGAACTCCCTCGCTCCAAACATGGTTCCAAAGGAACATTCTAGAGGCTCGCTATCTTCACTTAACAATTCTACACCAATCAAAATCTTTCCTTCCCCCTGTTTTGGGAGGTTAGCTTGTCTTCGCCGCCGACATAGAGCTAAATACTTCCTATCTTAGCTTAAGTCATCAGTTCAGAGTTTGCCGCTAATGGGTTCCCTTCCCTTTCTTGTGAACCACACCCACATTCCTCTCCAGCATTCGTCTTACATATTTACATTGTCAATAGTTATTAGAACCTGCTTTGGTGGCCTCGTGGTCTAACGTGCTATTCTCATGTTAGACTAGACTGCTGAAGATGGAGAGATCGGGGTTCAATCCCAGTCGATTTCACAGAGTTTTTTCCTAAATGGTTTTACACTCTCCTTCTATGCAAATGTGGATGCACTTACTCTCAAACCTTCCTACTCCCTAAACCATTAGTGTAATTAGTACATAGGTGTATAACCCTAATGGGAATTAAGACACATTGCTAAGAAACCTAGCAAGATCATAGATAAACATTTCACACAATTGATTGGTGAAATACCTATGACTTTCACAACTAAGACATGTTTTGACAAATATAGGCTATCTTTTTACTATGCTTTGGATGAGGCCAAAAATAAATAAGTGGTTTGCTATGAGGGGGAGGGGAGTAAACTTTAGCCGTAGCCTTGGCCATTGAGGGGCTGTGCTTTAAACCAGGCTGATCTGACCTGCAGCTCTCAACATGTTTTCTTATGGTCTGCTGATCTCATTGGGTTTTTAAATAAACTCTAGAAAGAAAAAAATCAGCTCTACATTATTCCTAAATTCGTGACACTAATCTCTAATCGTATCTCTAATCGTAAGTAATAATTCTACTTTATTGTACTTGTTCGCTTGTACTAAGTGATTTATTTTTTAATTTTGCTTGTGGCTTGCTTGCTATGTTTGCTCATCATCAATCTTGCAATTGGTCTGCTGCAGCTCTCCATTTTTTTCTATCTTGGGCCTAATTTTCTACCTCTTTGTACCTTTTTCTGCTAACATCATTCACTACCTGATTCATGGACTCTATTCCTGGTCTCCCTTTTGAATATCTCCTTCCCACATTTCCTTATTATCTTCGTCAAACAATCATGTCTCAGTATTTGGTCTACCATGATAACTTTTCTTTGTTGTATACCTTTCCAAAGTTTCATTTCCTAATTTACTTTTCTTAAAACTTCTGTATTCGATACCATCTATATAATATGGCCATGTGTGGTCCATGATACCAAATATCTAACAAGTATTAATTTATTCTAAAGTCAATTTTTCAAATAATGTAAGGGAAAAGTTAAAATCTGATAACAACATTTGTCCTAAGCTCTATGAGAGACGTGTGTGCTATTTTGTTAGCTATGCCACTTATCTTAAACAATAACAATATATAATCTACCGAACACAGTTCATAAAAACAATGTGGCTAAGGGGTGGGTGTGAATAAACACTGTACCACTTTAAGAAAGATTACTTATATATTTATGTCTAATGTCCATTTCCTATGTTTAGCCACTGTATTATTTTTACATGTGTCCATCCAAGTGCCCTTTTATCCTTTACAAATTTCCTGTCTTGGGCTTTTGTGATTTTTGGCTTCCTCTTTTAGGAAGTTGCGTTGCAGGTTTCATATTACCTCCTGATGAATTCTGATAGATTAAAACTTAGGTCGTGGGATTGGGTGATTATGATCGATTTTCTTTAAAAGGCAACCATTATCTTTTTGTTCATTGGCAGCAATGTAAAGTGTGAACAGTGTTCTTCTTTTCATTGTAAATACCATATAGTGTTGGTTTTCTTTTATGTGTTTTTATCCCTCTTCCCTGTACCTTCTTCTGTATACAGTATAACTAAAGAGTAGATGTTTAGCTTAGAGGAGCTGTATATGCCCAGGTTGAACACGCGACCGCAGAGTTGGACCGATGCAGAATGGAGCTGACGTATATCGAGAGGGACATGAAGCTAGCAATGGCGGAAGTATACGATCGTCACACGGCTGTGGAGTGGGTCTCCACATTCATTCAGCCCTTGACTATCAGGTTGCAGAAGCTCTGGGAGGCCAAGGAGAAGTTGTTGACCAAAGAATACTGGCCACGAAGGCCGCTAGATATGCTCAATTCAAATAGCCAAGACTTGTAATGTTAGCAATAGTTTTTATTCAGAGGGAGAATTCTCATACAGAAACTATAATTATGTTCTTAGTCAAATTATTATTATTTTCAAAAGCAATATTTTTTTGTATTGCAAAATAAATGTACAAAAAAGTCTAATGGCATATAAATTGACATGATCAAACTTGTAAAAGCATTACAATGAAGTGGTTGTAGATAGAGTTAGTTGTAGCAATCAATTTGTTGCTAACTAATTCGCCTGATTTTTAGTTATTATTTTCTAAAAGTAGGTACCTGTGTGAAATACTGTTTAGATTTAGAAACTTATCTTTTAGACATCTGCTAACTATAGCATTCAATTGTAGTGGAAGTATCGAGCTACATAAGGTTTGATAGATGAAACTAAATATTTTAAAGCTTATTTAATCGACTGATTAGCAAACCTACAGTCGGGATACTACTTTAGTAGTCAATAATAATTGTAAGAAATAAATGAAACATCATTTTAAAAACGTTCACTAAACTAGTTACTATACCCCCATTTTTAAACTGATGTTTAAAAATGTTATGCACATGCGTACATACACTTAAAAGTAAAACTATTACCATGACATGAACTATTCATTTTTAGTTATTTTATTTTAATGAAATTAATTACCCATAGGGCTTGAAAATGTGTAATAAGACAATCTTATTATACATTTTAAAAATTTGATATTGAAGATGTTTTTGCACAGCAGGACTTATTTTTATGTGCATTGAAGTTACTTTTAAGCCATTTTGTACAAATTATAGGTAAACCATAGGAATCTCCACTTCAGATTTCCTTAATTTTGAGGGTTAGTGATTATCTAGAATTAAATAAAGAAACTTTTAAAGTTTCATAAGTTGTAGTTTGAACTATTTTCTCTCCCAGAGAATTAACTTTAAACCTAATGAGTTCAAATTTTAATCTATAAAAAAAATCTATCAATCTGTTGCATTTGTTATAGCTGTACAGTTTTATCATACTAACAAAATAAATAATATTCTCTATACACAGGAATGTGTATTCATTAAAAGTAGTAGGGTGTATGACGTCCACTTTTTCACTTCAAAGCGAACTTGAATCTAATATATAAAATATTCTCGAAGCTGAATCACAGTTATAATCTTTTTTGTTAGTTGTTTTATGCTTGAAAAAATATTATATTGTGATTATTTATTTAACTTTTTACACTGAAATCACTTGGGAAAATGTTTTTTTAGTGCACATTTGTTTGTAATATTTTGTTTTATTCTGATAAATCAAGATATTATCAATTCAATTACTTCAGTTTTTTTTTCCTTATTAATATTGATTTGTAATACATATATAACAGTTCAGAATGGAGATAATCGACCATAAATTGAGTATTGTAGCTGTCAATATTTTTATTGGCGAAGCTTCTTAATTGTCAAAGCCGGATTTTTTTTAAGTGAAGTCGAAGCTTATATTTGTTTTAAAACCAAGTTAAAGTTTCAAAGCTTGGCACACTCCTAAAAAGTAGTTAAAAGCTACCAACACATCTTGTTATATTTAGTCACTATTCAAAGCCCTACTGTGTAAAAACAAGGGAAACTATGCTCATTGATTTTAATTCATAAACCTAAGTGTAAAACAAATACTATGAGCATTTCTTTTTACTTTGAAAGTTCTAGATGTAATATTTATCAGTGTTAAAATTTAAACCCATGAAATTATTTTTGAAAATATATTTTGATAGTATAATAAAACACTATTAACTGAATCAGGCTGAATTCAAAAAGTGTTGTGCAGAAATTTATTTTCTCATTTTATTTAGATGTATATTGGATTTTTTATTTTCTCATTTTATTTAGATGTGTCATATTTTTTTCCTCATTTTATTTAAATGTGTTTTATTTTTTCCGTATAGTAAAATATGCTTACATATGTCTATATATGAAGCAGCATTGTTTTATAATTACCTTAACAATCACAGATGTAATATTATTTGGAGTATAGCACTGGGATGGAAATTGTTGAGACAATATGTGATGGACTGGACTACCAATGACTGAGAAATCAGAGTTTGAATTTGTACCGCGGGGACTGATGATGGTTTTTTACTAAATGGTTTCCCACTCTTCCTCCATACAAGTGCATGTGCACTTCCTCTAAATTCAACCTTACTCATCCCTAACACATTAGAGTAATTATAAAATGAGTTATTGCTTAATGGCTTAGAAATGTATAATAAGACGGTGTAGAAACACTCTAAGATGATGTAAAGTAATTATTGATAGTGAACCTGAAAGGATAGTTAGGTTAGGCCTGGATATAAAAACACACTGCTCTCTTCGTTTCTTCTATTCTTAAACTATTGCACTATTACACTTCAACAATGTTTTAAATTTTCGGAAATATTCATTTTAGGTTGGCTTCCTTCTCTCTTTATTACTTTACATCATTGTACAGTGTTTCTACACTATCTTATTATACATTAGAGTAATTGGTATATATGCACATAACTCAAAAGGGTAGTGAAATTTGATGCCAAAAACTATATACATATTTTTTAGCACCGTATCTTATGACCCATTTAAGCTCTCTCTATATGTAGAGCTTGAATATATATATGTGTATGTATAGGCCTATATATTAATTACTATAATGTGCTAGAGTTGATGAATGTTAATTTTATAGAAAGTGCACCCACATTTGAGTGGAGAGGGAGTGAAAATCCATTTAGAAAACTACTCTTAATACACCATACATAGATTTGAACCCTGATCTCCCCGTCATCGGCAGTCTAATGTATTGCAAGAGTGACACCTTAGACCATGTGGCTACAGAGATCTAAACACTACTGTTCACCTTCCACAGGTGAATTCCTCAAGAGATATATTTGACTGACTGAAGGTTATATTTAAATGTGTTTCGTTAATGTCATTGTGTTGTCTCAACAATTTATACCAAATTATTAATGTTGTATTATTGTGTATATGTAAGAATGTATAAGAGAGAGGGATAAGAACAAAACAAACTTGACGTGTGAACTGTGTCTTATGTATGAGCCAGTAAAGATCCTGGGTTCAATGTCTTAAAGAACCTAAAAAGTTACACTTCAAAATTACTTTTGTGCCTTTTGATAAAAATAATAAATTGATGTTTTGGAGTGATGTGCTTGTAACAAAGAAAGTTTATAATACTCGGCATTCACTAAAATGTGATCATCATTATTAACAGTTTGCCTCTCCAAAGTATTCTTTTCCCCCACCAGCATGGCCCAGTCTTCTTCTATCTCCACTCCCTTCTTTAGCCATCTGTCCTTTGGTGTTCCTCTTGGCCCCTGACCCCCACTTCAATATCCATCATCTTCTTTGGTATCTCCTCTATTCTCACATGACTGTAGCACCTTCCTGTCCTACAGTAGCTCCTCCTTAACTACTCCTCTCACCTTTTCATTTCTCTTAGTGAATTTAAAAAAAATAAAAACATTGTGTTATTTTCCTCTACAAAAACTAAAGGCATTCTTATCGCTCTTTCCGCTACCTCCTTTCAAATATACTTGTCTGCTTCAAAAGTTAAATAAATGAGGATTTCCCTCCAAGTGTTATAACAATTGTAAATTGATAATTTTTAAACATGAATGGTTTAATAAGGTTGTTTAATTTGAATAACCACGTTATGACTGACTCGATTAACAGTTTAATTTTAAGGTTAGTGGTAAACCTTAAATGTTGATAGCTCATCTTTTTTTAAAAAGGTTTTTTAGTAGCTAATTGGCTCGATTAACAATGTATGTTTTAAAATGTCCACTGTTGAGTAACTCATATATTTAGTAATGTTGTCGTGATGAAGATATGTTTTAATTTGGAATGATAATTTTTATTGTAAATACTGATTTCCTTGTTTGTGAGTTTTAATGGTAATTTAAAGTAATTTCCTCCAATTTTAAAAACGTCAAAGGTGGCCAAGGAACCAAGAGTTGGACTCTACTAGGAAAACTTTGCCTCTCAAATAAAATAACAAATACCTAAGAGATAATAAATAAATAGTATGTTGCACCCCACATACTTTCTCTTGCTTTTATCTTAAAATAGATATTTAATAAAAACGTGTAAGATTTGTGAAATGAAATAATATATCTATACATTGTTGTAGAAACATTACACTAAAGATCATAAATGAAAAACACTGTTATTATTATTAGCACCGCGCCTTACTACCCATTCGGGTTATACGCACTTACGCTAATGTGTAATGGTAGGGTGATTGTGAGATGAAATGGAGGACCTACAGTTTAACGTGGAATCCAAACCACGATGGAAGTCTGGCATTCCCCACATTCACAAGATGTCTTGTCAGAGGTGAAGGAAGGGTTTGGTAATCAGATAAATCTGTGCCGGGACCGAGGATTGAACCCCAGCCGCCAGCACAGGAGTCTGACACCTTACCTCTAGACTGCCAGGTCACCTAAAAAACACTGTTACTTACTCTATGGCAATAGGAACTAGGAATACTGTTACAGTTTACTAAAGAGCATAAGAATAAAATTCATTTTCAAAGACTTGAATTAAAAAGTGTATATGTTTGCATTTAGCTCGGAAATTATTGGTTTTAATCCAAATCAAGATTTTTATATTTGTTAGAACTACAACTTTACAATGATATGTTATTTCGTATCTCAAATAGTTGTGGAGACATGATGAAAATTGGAAAATTCTCCCTCTGTAAATTACTTTAAAAGTAATTTTCATGATAAAATTAGAGTTGCCAGCTGGTTTATAATGATAACCAGGGTTTAGAATAAAATTTAATCAAAATTGTTATAGCAAATTTTGATAAAATCTGTTTTTTCTTTTTGCCCTTCGGTAAACTGCCCTTAATTTTAGGGTTGGATATTTAACTCCAAAAACAGCTAAGTAGAACCTTATGAAAACTCCAGATACCAAGTTGCCCAATCAAAAAGGCCAGCAAAATGGACATCACTAATGCCACGATATCAAAAAGTCCACAATACATAGTTGGTGATTTTCATATTTGTGTAATCAAATTGAAAGCTAACTAACTTGTTTTCAAGTTTTAATTACATACATGGAATTTTTTTTGTGTGTGTTCTAATTTATTTTCACAGTGAGGGATTAGTGTGACTGTGTATTGTTTCATTAACGATTTTAACTTGTTTTGTAGAAAAGTGAAGCACAAATGAAATTAAAAACTCTAACACATATTTACAAAAACTTCAATATTTTGTATATATCTACAAAATCAGGTTTCTTGAGTTTGAATCATATGTCGAATCGAAGCAAATATTATATGCAAATTTCAAGTAACTATTGAATCAAATCATATCTTAGTTAAATATGCTAAACTTCTGATGTTAAATAAAATGAGTTACACATTGTATATTTAAAAAAATATTAAATTAGTTTTGGACACTAGTCCTTAGAGAAATATTAAGAGTTTTAAGAATAAAAGAACAAACATGACTCTGTGTATAGATGTTGTTGAAGCGAAGGGTGTATACAAGGATAGAGAAGTGGGGAGAAAGTCAATGAGGATGGCTTGAAACAGAATGGTTGTTTTTTGAGCTATATGCACAGTTTCTTGCTTCCCTCCTAAAGGGACCGGAACGGTGTGATTAGGTATATATATATATGTCCTTTAAGTTATCATGTATAAATGTAAACTCTTCAACATGCAACAATAGTTCTGCTTATCAATGTTCTACTTAAAGTTAACAAATCTGATATGTACTATCCAAGGGTGTGATTATCGGTCATGCAAAGGTTTTATAAAGACTTTTTTTGTTTCCGGTTAGTACAGATTTAATCAATTGCCTAATCATTATCAAATCAACGTTTCCGCCTCTACGCGTCGTCTGGCACACCCTCTTACTTTCCTGTCAATCTTTTCAAACTTCTCCTTCAGCCACGCGCCTCCAGTCTGCTCCTTTAGCTAATAAGCATTTACTTGACCTCACAAGAATTGTTATTAAAATATATTAACATATTTTAGGCACATTATGGGATTTTCAACAGACAGAACCTTATAATTGTTTTTCTTGTTTGGTTTGATTTGGGGTAGTATAATAAACAGAAAGTTGGCTTCAATGAAGTAATCTTCTTGTTACCCGCCTTGGTGGCGTAGTTGGCTAATACGCTTGTCGTGTTGAGCTCGACTGCTGAGGACGGGGAGATCGAGGTTCGAATCTCTGTCGGGTGGACTGGGGGTGGTTTTTCCTAAATGGTTTTCCACTCTCCCTCCACGCAAATGCGTGTTCACTTCCTCTAAATGCAACTTTCCCAATTCCTAACACATTGACATAGCTAGTACTTAAAGCGTATAACCCAAACGGGTAGTAAGACGCGGTGCTAAATATTATTAAATAACTTCTTGTACATTCTACTAGCCCCCCCCTCCCCCCAAAAGTCAATGAGGATGGCTTGAAACAGAATGGTTGTTTTTTGAGCTATATGCACAGTTTCTTGCTTCCCTCCTAAAGGGACCGGAACGGTGTGATTAGGTATATATATATATGTCCTTTAAGTTATCATGTATAAATGTAAACTCTTCAACATGCAACAATAGTTCTGCTTATCAATGTTCTACTTAAAGTTAACAAATCTGATATGTACTATCCAAGGGTGTGATTATCGGTCATGCAAAGGTTTTATAAAGACTTTTTTTGTTTCCGGTTAGTACAGATTTAATCAATTGCCTAATCATTATCAAATCAACGTTTCCGCCTCTACGCGTCGTCTGGCACACCCTCTTACTTTCCTGTCAATCTTTTCAAACTTCTCCTTCAGCCACGCGCCTCCAGTCTGCTCCTTTAGCTAATAAGCATTTACTTGACCTCACAAGAATTGTTATTAAAATATATTAACATATTTTAGGCACATTATGGGATTTTCAACAGACAGAACCTTATAATTGTTTTTCTTGTTTGGTTTGATTTGGGGTAGTATAATAAACAGAAAGTTGGCTTCAATGAAGTAATCTTCTTGTTACCCGCCTTGGTGGCGTAGTTGGCTAATACGCTTGTCGTGTTGAGCTCGACTGCTGAGGACGGGGAGATCGAGGTTCGAATCTCTGTCGGGTGGACTGGGGGTGGTTTTTCCTAAATGGTTTTCCACTCTCCCTCCACGCAAATGCGTGTTCACTTCCTCTAAATGCAACTTTCCCAATTCCTAACACATTGACATAGCTAGTACTTAAAGCGTATAACCCAAACGGGTAGTAAGACGCGGTGCTAAATATTATTAAATAACTTCTTGTACATTCTACTAGCCCCCCCCTCCCCCCTCGAGGAAGTNCCGCCCCCCCCTCGAGGAAGTTGCCATGTGGAATCGAAATATTGGAAGGGTAGGTAAATATGTGTTAGTGTTTATACTTTTATTTGTATGTCATTTTATAAAAGTCTTATCATAATCTATTTAATATATCATTAGACACTTTATTTTTAACATTCTTTTTTAGTTTGCAATCCATAATTAGTGGTGAGAATTATTTGTTTAACCGAATTGAAGATGGTCTAATATGAAAAAATTGTGAGTACTCCTATCACAACTATCAAATTTTACATCAGCCAATGATTTCAAGTAGGTATAGCGGATAGAAATAAATATGTTGTTGACTAACTTATTCGTACTAAAACTAGTACTATGTTAAATTATACTTAATTTATAGTTTTTACTTGTTAGTTGTAAAAGGAAGAATCTTGCATCAGATCAAATGTTTATAAAAAAATTAAGGTTTTTTCTGCAAATATTTTTAGGTGTTACTGTCAAATACTTACAACTTTGCCCCATTCAATAGTTGAAATCTTGTTTACAAATTTACAAATAGTGTAATTTTATGTTCAAGTGTTCTAGAAAAAATTCTATGATCAATGGAATGTAAATATCTGATTCTTAATTCATAGGTATTCTTTAAATTAAGGTGGGATGGAAGGTAATGCTAGTTACCATACATATTTTTGCAGTTTTTATAGCAAAAATATTTTTTTAACAAAATTAACGAAACAGTGCTTCAGTATAAACATTTAGTAACATTTTTTACACATAGTAATATCAACACAGAATGAAAGCCATAATGTGTGCTGATGGCTTGGTGCTATAGGGGGAGAAGGGACAGCTACATGAATGGAATGAGGAAGTGAAAGAGTGGGGAATGAAGTGGGAAATGATGGTAATGACAAGAAAGAGGATAAGTTCTAGTAAAGCTATAAAGTTGGATGGAGTAGAGCTGATAAAATTATAGAACGTAAACTATCTTGGAAGCATGATTGAGGTGAAAGGTATAAGTAGAGAGGATCTAATGAGAAGAGGACATCAGAGAGAGTTGTTCTATATGTGTTTAAGAGAGCTGCTATGGAGAAGGGAAGTCCCCTTGAAGTGTAAGGGAGTGTTGTACAGGATGTACTTTGTGCCCATTGTCATATGCGGTAAAAACATGGACATTGAATGAAAGAGAGAATATGAAATTGGAAGTCATGAGAATGAAGTTGGTGAGGATCATGTTAGCTGTCATGACGAGAAACAGGATTAGGAATGAAGTTACCCTGGAAAGAGTAGGAGTACAGGGAGTATATGAGATAGTAGAGGAAGCGGGACTGAGATGGTATGGGCATGTAATGAGGATGGATAGAGAGAGGATGCCAAAGAAAATGTTGGAAATTAAGTATATAGGATGAAAACCTCAAGGGAGGCCAAGAAATAGATGAGAGGTGCAGATAACAAAAAGTGTTCAAGTGAGAGAAGAGGAATGGAAGAATGGTGGAAGGATAATTTAAGATGGAGGCATTTTACTAAATGGACCCGGCCACAGTCTGGAAACAATTGATTAGTTCTTGAATATTTGTCATGAGCATAATAGAATTTGGTGATAATTTATTTTAAATTAAGAGGAAAAGTTATCAATGTCCAAATTTTCATGACAAATATTACTAGGCTTATGAAATTAAATGAAGCTACTACAGCAATGTTAAATTTATTGTGTCTAGAATAACTTTGCTATAAAAACTGTGAAATAATTGGGATTAACTTGAGTTACTTCGAACCGATCTTAATATAATACATTTGACGAGTAATGGTAGGGTGATTGTGAGATGAAATGGAGGACCTACAGTTTAATATGGGATCCGAACCACGGTGGAGGCCTGGCCCTCCACACATTCACAAGTTGTGATTAATACACGTCTTGTCAGAGGTTAAGGAAGGGTTTGGCAATCAGATAAATCTGTGCCGGACCGAGGATTGAACTTCGGACCTCCAGCACACATGTTTGACATCTTACCCCTAGACCACCAGGTCATCATATTCTTGAAGCTGTTTCAATTTTCATTGAAATAAATATTATTTTTAATCAATTAATATACTGTCGAGGATATTTTGATAATCATTGAATGACATTTTTTTTAAATACCCCTCTTCGTTCTTTCCTTCAAGGAATTGGTATCTCCGCATTCTAGATGTGTATTATGTATAAATTGAACTGATAAAATACAATTTTTAAAATGAGGTGTTTATTTTATTTGAAATGGTTGTGTTACTTTACTCATTGGGTCTTTTTTTTTATCTAAACCATGAACAAATCTGTATTATCTAGAGCTAAAGAACTTTTTTTGGGTTTCTTAAAACTCTATTTTAAATTACACAAGGGAAAAATAATAAAATGTAATTTTAGTGCATAGAACAATCAAAGTTTTTGTAAAATTAATTGCTGTAGACTTTAGATAGTTTGCCAGAGTAAATTTGTGAAAAAAGAAAGTTATGTTGACTAAGTATTATACTTAAATAGTTTGGGATGGATTGTTTGTTATAATGAATGTAATTTATTTGGTATCTACCATACTATTTACTTCACTAATATGTTACAAGATATACTTGTATAAATGTGTAACGTTTATAAACTATGGGAAAGGTTTTGTTATGCATTATCCTTGGCTTATCTGTAATGCAAATTAACTTTCATGGTTACCTTAAATATCATCATCACCATCACCTGTTTCCAACCTGTGGCCGGGTCAATTTAGTAAAATGCTTCCACCTTCTTCTAACCTTTCACCATTTTTCCTCCTTTAATCACTTCTGTTCTCCTCTCACTTGCACACTTTTTGTTATCTGCTCCTCCCATCTCTCACTTGGTCCCTCTTGTCTTTTTTTATACATAATTTATCTCCACCATTCTCTTTGGTGTTCTATCCTTTGCCACCTTCATTACATGACTATACCATCTCAGTCTTTCTTCCTCTACTATCTTATGTACTCCCTGTAACCCCACTCTTTCCCAGATAACTTTATTCCTAATCCTGTTCCTCCTCACAAACTTCATTCCCATAGTCTCCACTTTCCTTGACTCTCTTGTATCCATAGTCCACGTTTCTGCTGCATGTGTGACTACGGGTGCAAAGTATGCCCTATACAATAAATGCTCACTTTGAGGAAGTTAGCTTGAATATGCTCATATTAAATGGGCAGTAAAAAATTACTTTAGCCCGTGACATAATTCTTCATATATTTAGTCATTTATTTAGAAAATATTGTGAAATAAACATTCATCTAAATATATATTTGCTATAGTTAGTGTTTTTATATCGCTGACCTCCTTTTTACTTTTTCATTGCATGCTTTCAATTTGACGAATATAATAATTTCAATTCATTTATTTGAAAGTTTTTTAATAGGTAATTTTTAGTGAGCTATCATTCAATTATGTCATCACCAACATATGTGACCACATAGTATAATGTGTTAGTCTCACAACAGACTAGACTTCCATTGATGTATATCAAGGCTCAAATCCTGGTAGGGTTTAGAAGGGTGGTTTTTTATTAAAATGGTTTCCTAATCTGCTTCCATTCAAATGTGGGTACCCTTCCTCTAAATTCAATTTTTCTCATTCCTAACTAATTCGTGTAATTAGTACAAATGTGTATAGCCTGAACAGGTAATAAGGTGCAGTGCTAAAAAAAAACTGATGTGAGATTGCCATTATGATGGTAGGAATTTGACACTTTCATCAAAAGTTACTAGAGCTGCTTTCGTGAAGTGATGTCAACTTTTAATTTCTGAAACTGTCCCTTTTGATAGATAGCATGATTAAATAACAATAGTTGCATTTTGTTATATTTGAATTAAGGCACGAGAAAGGTGGATAGAAACATATAAAAGGGAACAAACAGACTATGGCTTTTCTAAGTATTGTGCTGAATTTCACTAAAGACATTTTGTTGGCTTGTTAGTATGAAGTGCCAAATAAAATTAATTTGTTGAAGGAAAAAAACACATGCTTTCACTATGTTCAGTAATGGAGACATTAATAATATTTCTATCTTCAAATCAAGTACTTGATAGCACTTTGTTTACTTCTTTTTTGCAGTTTCTAGCCAGGTCAGATTACTAAATTACCTTCATCTTCCCCTGTCCTTCCAAAATTCTTCTCACTCACTCACACTTGCTTTTACCATGTTGTTTACTCAACTTGACCAATGAAATTCCCGACTTTTTCCCTGATTTCCCCTGATCATTTCCTGAAATTCCCCGACTAAAAATTATGTCACATCCTTCTAACTCAGCCCCTCCTACCTCATTTTTCTACTAATCTTTTTTATTAGTAATAAGTTTTAAAATATAAATGAACATTTTTTTGATATTTATATTAAAATGGTTTACTAGGAATTATAAAATATATTATACAGCTGCAAATAAACAAAAAATACAGTTTTTAATAACATTATTATTTACTGATTTAATGATTATTTTATTTCATATTTTGAGTAAAACAACATTTTTCCGGACTTTTGTTGTAATTTACCAAATTACTGACTTATTCCAGTTTTTTTCTCGATCACTTCAAATTCCCGGCTAATTCCCATTTTCCTGAATGGTAGACACCCTGTTTTACCTACTTCTTCCATCTTTTTCTTGCTCTCCTTTGCAGTATTTTTCCCTACAAACTTCAACTTCATCACTCTTTTAAAGATTCTTTCCTTTTCCATCCCATTTAATGCTCATACTATCTCAGACTTGTTTGCTCTATTGTATGAAACTTCTGTACCCCTTGACCAAACATCTTCATTCCTAATCCTTTCTCTCTCTTGGTGACAGCTAACATACTCTTCAAAAATTTCATTCTTGTGGCCTACACCTACCTGGTCTTTTTTTTTTCTATCCAATGACCATGTATCTGCTGCATACGTAACTATAGCCCATTAAAATTAAATTGAACCTTAATATATCCCAGTACTTTCAATAGCAAAACTGGCAAAAACACATTTAAGAAATTCCATTTTACTCATTAATATTGACACTATACACTCCACCTAACTTTCATACCTTGAGGCCTGGACAGAATAAAAATTAGGACTCCTCGTCTATATAAACTAAATACTGTTTATTTAGCATAACATCTATGTGCTAGATAATTTTATCTCTCTTTTGATGGAATTAATTCATAGCTCCAGTACCTAACTTTATCTCTGCCAAAGGTAAGGCCATGGTTTGTAAATAATGGTTAAATCACCCATGTTTTTGTTTGATTTTAATCTCTTAGATGAAGTCATGTTGGACTTTAAAAAAATGTAATTATTTTATATTATAGCCCTATGTTTGTCAAATAATCAATACCAATTTTATGAATTTATTATATCAAATTTAATGAAAAATTTACTTGTAAAAATATATGCAAAAATGTTACAACAGGATTTAATTTTAATCAGTTACGCATACCTATAATTTTTGATTTTTTAAGTCTAAAAGCACTTAAAATAAATAATCAATTTGAAAAACATTTAGTGACACACCCACACCAGCTCTGAGTTAATTAATGGGTGATTGATTATATAATCACTTTATAAATTGCTACTTGTATATAACATAAAAATGTAACTTTAATTTTTACTGTTAGTGGTGAAATATCTTTTTGTCAAGAAAAATGTTCTTATTAACACATTGCTCATGCCCAGGGTTGCTAGACATCTTTTATACAGGGGGTTGTCTCGTTTTTTAAGGAAATGTCCCAGTGTCCCGAAAAATGTTGTCGGAACACCCAATTGTCCTGTATTTTAGAAAAATTTGACTAAATTATATGAAAATAATTATATTACAAAATTTAAATATGTACATTCAGTAAACTCATTTAAATGAAATAACAAAGGTTATGATTGTATGCTGGACATGCTGAGATCAATGGTCTTCACTCAGAGGGGAAACCAAACTATAGGCCTCTCTTCCTTCTCTAAACTCTTTGGAACTCGGCTATCCACATTCAGGGTTGAGTATCGTCACCTTGTGTCAAGTCAGTGTCAGTAGTGTCTGAGCTATCTGAAGTCCAATAGTCAATACCAGGATTCTATTTATCATTTGGGTGACTACTGACGCAGGAATAATTGTGTTTGTGTTTAAATGATTCAAACAATATGCCAAAACGAAAATGTTAATTTAGTATTGAATACACAAAGGAGTGGGATTTCATTGGAAGGGGCAATAATGACAACGAAGCTACATGCAAGTTGTACAGTTGCAAATTCAGCATCTCTCATGGTGGGAAAGCAGACATTATACAACACGTTTGTACTCAAAAACATAAATTGCAGGTTCCATCTTCTTCAAAAACTGTAAGTAGCTAATTCTTTAAAAAAAGATACAGACGAAGAAGACAAAGTAATTGTAGCCGAAATAGCAATGGCTTACCATATTGTCAAGCACCACCAATCCTTTAATACAAGTGACTGTAAAATAAACTTTTTCAAACTTTATTCCCCGATTCAAAGATTGGTGCATATTTTTCCAATGCTCAAACTAAATGTACTGCTTTGGTAAAAAATGCAATTGCGCCCCAATCTGTAAAACAGGCTAGCTCTGATACCAAAGATGAAACCAGTTTCTATGCAATTTCTATAAACTCATCTAATAAATCATAACAATGAAAAGATATTTCCTACTGTTGCACACTACTTTACCCCTAAGAAGGGAATGGAAATTGTTACGAGTTGCTTCACTGCCAAATGAAACATCTGATTCTATTGTGGAACTGTGCATCCACAAATTGAAAACATATGGATTGGATGAAAACAAATGTATTGCATTTTGTGGTGATAATTGCATTACTAATTTTGGTGGGCATGAACGTCGGGGAATTAACAATGTTTTCTTTAAATTGAAAGCTACGTTAAACAATTCCATAGAGGGTGTTGGATGCCTTGCACATTTGGTACATAATACAGATACAATGCAGATACTTTATCAACAGATGTTGAAGTCGTCGTCATGAAAATATTTTCACATTTTAGGATATACACAGTACAAAATGAACATTTAAAATTGTTTTGGGAATTTGTTGGCTTTCCATATCAAACCATTCTTTCTCATTCCAAGACACAGTGGTTATCTTTGGTAAGTGCTGTTGAAAGAATTCTGAAACTTTGAAGTTATACTTCTTCTCACAGGAAAACCCTCCAAAAATTATGTTATTTCTTTTCCTATCCTTTAAGTGAAGCCTACTTTTATTTGGTACACAGTCTACTACATGATCTGAGTATCAATATATTGCGAATTGAAGGGGGTGATAAAAGCATTAGTGAGGTTCTGGAAACTTGTAAAGAAACAGAAAATATCCTAAAGGAACAGATTTGAAGACAACTTTCTCCCTATTATTGTAAAAAAATCACTTTAAAGGCAGGAGATGTTCCACCGGAATGTGCTGAATCCTTTTTGGCAGAAGTACGAGCATTTTATAAAACTGGTCATGATTACCTGATGAGCTGGATGAATGAAATTCAGAAATATGTTAAGTTTTTTTTTGTGGATGCTTCTCAACTTTCCACCAAAATGGCAACAACTTGGAAGACACATGTGTTGTTTTTAAACCAAAATAATGTTACAGTTAATGACAGTGAACTTTTCACACATTGGACAAATATTTGTGTATTTGTAGAAAACAAGCTGGAGAAAAACAAGTGTGGAATGAAATGCCTAACCAATAAAAGTGGAACTATTATTACATGAAGACACATGAAAGAAAGTCTCAATACTCCAAATTACTGATAATATATCAGTACATCTTCAGTTTCCCAGCACACAACACGCATGTGAAACGAATATTTTCCTTGATGACCATTCAGAGGACAAAAGAAACCAAAGAACTAAGCACAGTGGAGGGAATTTTGCAAACCTTAGTCAATGAAAATAAGACTTGTCCTGAATTTTCTTCCTATGTATTAAATGACAAACACTTTTTAAAAGTTTAACTAAGTTCAGAGAAGTATTAACTGATGTCTACCAGACCGTTAAAGCGCTGCCCAAACTTTAGATATTTTGTTTTTTCAAAACAGTGTGGGGTCGAAGTCTATCAGTCTTAGCGTGGTGAGCTAATGGGTGTGATTATTTTCTAGTGTGTGATTTTGAAGGTTCTATACCTAATTTAATAAATTTTAAATCATTTGTGCGACTTTAATAAACCTATATCTTCATACAGTACATGTGTCCTTATACTCATACCAAAAATTTAAATGTAACCCTCAATCCAAAATAAATAGTACATTTTCTATAAAGACTAGTTTCTATTTGCTAGTTTTATATCCAAATGAAGTTATCATCCGAGATTTGAACTCTACCCTTCTTAGGACTTTAAGAGGCAGTCAAAATAAATTATTTTAAAAAATTAATATATTTCCAAGTACACACACAGTTTAATAAACTTTGAGGTCACAATATGAAGCGGAATTAGGAACAAAGTTGTCTGGGCAAGCGATACCAAGAAATATATGGGAGGAGCGGATAAAATAAAGTGTAAGAGAAGAAAAGAATGGAAATAAATAAAGGAAGACTGGTGGATGAAAAGAGAAATATGAAGGAATTTTACTAACCTGATCTGGCCACAGGCTGGAAACAGTTTATGATGATGATGATGTCAAATAAATTTGGTTTAATCCTATACTGTAATAAACCTTACTTGTTTTGAAAAGTGCATTTAATTTAGTATACAAATAATTACATAAAAATGAGTACCTACAAATAATTTATGTTTCTTTAGAAGGTACAAAAGAAATTAACTTTAGTAAACACAATAGGCAAAATCATTACTAACAGAAAATATCTTAATTATTTTTTTGGAAGACACTATATGAAAGTTGGATAGAGACACATAAAAGGGACGAATACAATATGGCTTTCATAACGAAAAGAAGAACACCATTTATACTTTACCGCCCAATCCCCCAACCTAGGTTTCATTCTATCGGAACTCGTCAGGGAGGAGTGTGAAATGCACAATGCAACTTCCAAAAAAGGAAAACAAAAAATACAAAATTGAGAAAATGGAAATTTGTAAAGAATGATAAGACACACAGATAGGAACATGTAAAAGGAATAACATAAAGGACAAACACAGGAAAAGGACAATGGATGTGAATATATAATAAATCTCGTTTCATTGTAAAAGCCATATTGTGTTTGTCTCTTTTATATATTTCTATCCAACTTTCCTGTACCTTCTTTTAATTATAATAAAATAATTATCTCTTAAAGAGAAGAGAGGTTTATTTATAATTAATAAAGTTCTGTAATTAATTATCTTGGATAAATCATCGAGAATAGATAGTAGAGGTGCACAAATGTAAGAAATTATTATAATATTATTATTAGACTAAATTCAAAAATTTATAGATATAATTTAGCCTAATATTCAGTCTGGATTTGATTACATTTACTTACAAATAAAGCTATGTGAATACTTGTGTTTCAAGCCTAGCTTTAAATAAATACTTGGGGCTCAGGCTTGAAAGATTCATGAGCTCAAAATTTTGAACTCCTTGAAAAAGGTTATTCCTATGCCTTGTTATGTGTCTAGTTACTTTTATCTCTCCTTGTTTGATTGGAGTGTTGGAGAGGAGGGTGGGATTGGAGAGGGAGGAAGAACTCAACAAAGAGGGTATAATACAGTTTGCTAATGATATGTCAAGGTCAGCAACTGAGGTGTTAAATGGAGGAGAGTATGAGATTTAGATAAAGAAGATACAGAAAGGAATCTCTTTGTAGATCTCTTAGAACACAACTAACTTAGTGCAAGACTGTCTTAAATACACCCTGTTTTGGGCCCCTCTCATTTATTCAAAAAGTCATGGATGAAGTTTATTTTTCTTTAAAGAACTGTATGTAAATTTTCCCTTTTAATACTTCATCCGTGGATGAACAGGTATTTTCAGAAGTAAATTCAATATAATATGTTTTAAATCAACATCAGGTTGCCAGTTCTCCTATTAATTGGTTTTAACACTGAATACAAGGGGTCCAAGAAGCAAGGGGCAGGTCATATATATGGGGCTGGAGCAGTTGTGCATATAGCAATCTATAGTAATCTCCATCTTAGCAATGACTATCTCAATCTATAGCAATCTCTATCTTAGCAATGACTATCTCAATCTATAGTAATCTCCATCTTAGCAATGACTATCTAAATCTATAGTAATCTCCATCTTAGCAATGACTATCTAAATCTAAAATAATCTCCATCTCAGCAATGACTATCTCAATCTATAGCAATGTCTATCTCAATCTATAGTAATCTCCATCTTAGCAATGACTATCTCAATCCATAGTAATCTCCACCTTAGCAATGACTATATCAATCTATAGCAATGTCTATCTCAATCTATAGTAATCTCCATCTTAGCAATGACTATCTCAATCCATAGTAATCTCCATCTTAGCAATGACTATTTCAATCTATAGTAATCTCCATCTTAGCAATGACTATATCAATCTATAGTAATCTAAATCTGTAGAAAGTTCTAGCTCTCTGCGCCAGTTTGTTAAAAGAATAAGAACTGTATCACTTAATATTAAATTTTTTATATTGAAAGTGTAGCTAAATAAATTTTGTACAAACATTAAATTTGACTAATTTCAACAGAAATAGCTAATAAGTAACTCTACAGCAAGCTAGGCATATAATCAGACCATCACATAGCCGTGTGATAGCAAGTGCACAGTAATACAACAGGTATACCAACCTTGGGATGTATGGATGTAAAAAAGTTATAATAATTACTGCCCAACCATGGTGTTTGCACTTAATGCAAATTTCTACTACGTACATCACTAAAAATGACTAATTTTTAATCACTGTTTCTAGTAGGTTGGCACAGAGTTAATAGCTACACTCCAGATGGGCAGAGATTTAATAGGGTTGTTTACATTTTTAAAAAATGACTAAATTTGTACATCCAAACCCATAAACAGAAATGATTTTTTTTTTAAACTGTCCTTAATAAAATTGAAACTAAACGTAGTTAATTTTTTCAGTTCCTATCACAGTAGGCCTATATTTGAAAATTAATCCTACCGTTTATTAATTATTATTAAGGTTTGATTTTGTAATTATTTAAAACATTACTTTTCTTTAAATTATTTTGGTCATATTTTCACTAAAAATATATGTTTTACTAACTTAAATTAATATTCATTTTTTATTTACATAAGTTTTAAAATTATGTATTTACTAAACACAAGTTTGACTCGACTCAATACTTGGGAACTTCATGAGAGCCATCCTCATCAGTTTGACGAGGATAATAATAGAAGATGTGGAAGAGAAAGATTCTAGAGGAAGACCAATACTTGAGTATATAAATAAGATAGCGAAAGATGTAAAAAAAAAAATCGGCCCAAGATAGATAAAAGTGGAAAGACGCAGCAAACCAATAGCAACGTTGGTGACCTAATGAGAAGTTATCATTACTGCTCAATCCCTCCACTTAAGCTTAGTTCTATTGGAACACTTTAAGAGGTAGTGATAAATGCGCAAAATAAATTATTAATAGAGCTAGAGCACTCGAATCCTAATGTATTTGTGAAATTTGAGATTCGTAAAAATCTCGAATACAATAAATTATGAAGACCTCAAATTTATATTACAATTTTGAACAATTGGTAAAAGTAATTTAATAGACCTCTGTAATTGGGAGAGTAATAAAATCATTTAAAAAAAAGGGAAAAATTGTATCAATGTGGTTTATTTACTAAAAAAAAGTCTTCTTGTTGTTTATGACCTGATATGTATGACAAATAAAACAGCATTTTGTCAGCTGCACCTAATTTTAAAAAGCCTTTTCTAAATGAAATTTTAATATTTCCATTAAAACAAAAATTGTACATTTTTAAGTATTCAGCATTTGAGATTCGATAGAAACTTAAGATTTGGATTTGAGAAATTTGTCTGTGGCATCATGACTTTCTTTGATCAACTTTTTTTAAATTCAATTTCAAACATTGTCATTTTAACTAAAATTGTACATTTTTTTAAAGAATTGAGTATTTGATCCATCTACACTTCATAAAAGAGGAAACCCAAAAAGACAAAAGGTAGAAAAAGGCAATTGGTAAAGAATGATAGAACATACGATAAAACTAGTAAGAACATTTAAATAAAAGGATTAAAATAAAGGACAAATATATTAACAAATTTGATGTGGATGAATATATTATGGTTATCTCTTTATCTCATTTCGCTTTTTCTTTTCTGTTCAGTGTCAACAATGTAAACCGTGTTCCTCTTTTAATAAGCTAAAGCCATATTGTGTCCGTTATTATCCGTCTTTAATGCAGCACCCCTCTTATTTAAATAAAATTTAAAAAATCATCTTGATAAGCAAATTGAGGATTACCTTAAAGCATTAGAAATAAAACTATTTGTGTTTTTTTAGCTTCAGCTTTATCAAAATACTCATACATGTTGTGTACAATACAAGTGGAAAGTTTTATCTGAAGTAACTGGGTTAGTTTCGGAGTTCTTGCCATAATCTTGTTTGTTTATGGCTATGTAATAAAAATGTTCACTCTTTGGCAAAGGGATTCAATTATATTCCTGCACACCCCTATTGTCTTGTTTTAACATGAAAATAATAAATGTGTGATGAAGAGGGGAAGGTCTAACAAGACAAGTGAACATCAAAAATATTGCACCCCACAAACTTGAAAATTGAATGTTTTAAAAGAAAATTACTGTGAATGCTGTTAAAACAATAAAATTACATCTAATTTTTTTTAAATAATACTGCGTCTTACTACCCGTTCGAGTTGTGGGCCTATGTACTAGTTACGCTGTATCTGGGATTAGGAAGGTTTAATTAATAGAAAGTGTACCCGCATTTTCATGGAGTGAAAAACCATTTAGGAAAAAACTACCATCAATCACTCAATCCGGATCAAACCTCGATCTCTCCATATTCAGCAGTCTAGTCTATTGCGAGAGTAGTGCGTTAAGCCACGTGGCCACTGAGGCGGGTTGCATCTAATTATAGTAGAGTTGTGCTTATCCATTAGTTGGACAAAAATATTTGAACTTTGTGTCAATAATCTAGAACATTAAAAGCTGTTAGCGAAGTGAAGGACAGTATAGTTATTTCATCACTAAAATAAAAATGACAAAATAACTTACCTATTTAGTTTTTTCTTAGCACTGCATTTTACTACCTGATCGGGTTATACGCTTTAGTACTAATTAAGTTTAAAGATTAGAAAGGTTTTATCTAGAAGTGTACACGCATTTATGTAGCGTGAGAGTGGAAAACAATTTTGGTAAAACCCCCTTCAGTATGCCCAACCGAGATTCTAACCCCGCTCTCCCCATCATCAGCTTTCTAGTATACTGCGAGAGTAGCAAGTTAGACCATGTGGCCACTGAAGCGGATATAGTTAGTATTAGACTTGCTTTTTATTCGTGTTTTCTGTGTTTGTGACTTCTGGGATTACACATCACGGAATGGCTTAAAATGTCAACTTTGTGTTTCGGGATCTAACTTAAAAAAACCTGTTGACACCAAAGGGTGTTATAGAGCACTCAAAATATGGTTATGGTAATGATATGTAGTTAATCTGTGATTCTTTATATACATAGTTTTATTGTGATTCTTTATAAGTTTTAATCATGGGGAGCCTTTTAGAAAATACATAATTTTTATGGCTTATAATAGTTGAGGGTGTACAAAGCTTTGAAATATCAATGGTCAAATCTACTTTGCCTCGATTTCAACACCCACAATAACCTTCACATCTTTAATTTAAAACATTTCAAAGGAAGGATGAAAATTTGATACATTATGAAGATATTTGAAATAGTTAGGGTGGCTACAAAACATATTTTACAAAATTCCCTGACTTTTCCAGGCAAAGTTTTTCAATTTTCCTTGACTACTTTTTCCAATTTAAATGGTGGATGACTTTTGTTATTATTGATCACACATTAAAAAGAAGTTTGTATCTACTAAACATAAACGGTTTTATCAGTTATTTTAAAGATTAAAATGTTATTTTATTAAGGTATTATTAACTTTTGTTTTAGTGTTTAGTTGTGAAATTAATGGGATATTTTAGACATATTTTTTAATTCCCTGACTTTTCCTTATTTTTAGTTAAATTCTCTGATATTTCTCTTTTTCACTAACTTCCCTGACTTTTTCAGATTTTCCCTGTCTGTAGTCACCATGACAGTAGAATTTTTTTAATTTGAAGTCCAAGGGATATCTAAAAAAAATCAAAATATCCAAAATTCGGATTAACCATTTTCATTAGTAACTAGGCAGCTGGTATGCAATAAATCAGTAACCTCAAAAGATGCATCATATAATCACACACATTTTATATCTGCTATATAAAACACACATACATAATAATTACATACATAGGAAACAAGAAAAATTTAAACACAAAATACAAAAAACTTGGAAAAATTAGCATGCGAAAATTGCAGACTTAAATCAGAATTGATGAAAGCTGAGCCAACACATCCCCTATGTTAGGCAACCCGCTCGCCGCCATTGCAGAATTCCTCGCTTTATCATTTAATGTTGAGTGCATATGCTAACTCCAACTTTATTTGACATTCTTGGCTTATGGGGTGGTTTAATAAAGATTTGAAATGAAATTTGAGTTAAATGTTATTTTTTACCATTGATTTAAATAGAAATTTCATGGGGAATTATGATTCAAACTATACAATTTTCCGAAATAACCAATGTCGAATTAGCGAAACCCTACTATAGGTCTCACTCAATGACATATTTTAATATGTATTTATCTTTAGAACAGAAGCCAAATATTATTTTAATACTAACTAGTGATATGTTATAATATGTATCAGAATAAACTTACACAGTCTGGTTCGTTTGTTTCTTTAAACCTTAACTTTACCTATATGCCCTTATGGTGCGGCCGAAGGGAGCACAAGTATTTTTACAGTTTTTATAAAATTGAAATTTGTTGGACAAAATAAATCAAATATTTCTCCAGTGGCAACATATAGTTTAGTTTTCTGCACATGCTAATATCAACAAATCTTTAATATTTGTCAAGGCGGTCCTGGAATTTTGTCAAAAAAAAATTCTTTATTTAAAAAGTCTTGACAACATTCCAAGACACCTTTTACAGATATTAGTACTTGAAGCATATAACCCAAACGGGTAGTAATACGCGATGCTAATTAATAATTTTACAAATATTCAAGATCTGTTGATATTAGCATGTGCAGAAAACTAAACTCTATGTTGCTACTGGAGGAATATTTTATTTATTTTGGTCAAAAATTGTAATGTTATAAAAACTGTAAAATTACTCGTGCTCCCTTCTGCCACACCTTAATGGATAGTTTAAAATTAAAAGTAGAGCTGGGGCGAACTCTATATTTTTAGAATACAAATAAATCCTAAATTTTCTTTTATATTTTATTCACACTAAGTACTCTATGGCCTGGGTCAGTTTTTTTTATTCAAGTCATATATTTTCCACTACCGGCTGGTTGGGCCTTTCATAGCTTCCTTCATATGCCTTATAATTTAACTTAAAAATAGGACAGTCACAACATCCAGTCCCCGGCAGTTAATTTATCAACATGAAAAAGTAAACCCACATTATACCAATGATAAATTTTCGGCCATGCCGGGAATCGAACCGGGACCCTTAGCTCAGTAGGCAAACATGCTACCAACTGAACTAAGGTGTCTGACTTTATTTTGAATTTCGAATCCAAATTTGAATATAAGTTGAAGTAAAAATATTTAAAACTAACAGAATGACCCAGTGTTCCCAAGGGTAATGCTTTTCTTTCCTTCAAAGACAGAAAAAAAATAATCTTCATTTTATTTCTTCCGATCCAGTTTTTAATAAATATTAAAATTTCATCTTCGAGGCATACATGTTTGAGCACAAGGGGGCTACTAATTTTTAAATTTCAGACTTCTGCATACAGTAGATAGTACAAATTGCTCATGACAGACAAATACTCTCTTCATTTGATTAATATAGATTGAGTTTAAAAAGAGTCAGCTGGTGCCATCAACGAATGATATTTTGTTTGTTAAGTCTATTATGTCCAAAATAACTAAAATAACACCTTTTTACTAAAGTAATAATATTACTACAATTTTATCATTGTTTTAAATTTTGTGTGTGTGTCTATAATCCTTGTTTAACAATTGCTTAAAATAATAAAATTGTTATATCGAGCTTAGGTCTTCATATTAATGTAAATGAGATACTTTTTATAGATTTTTACAAATCTTGACCCTTTTAGATACTATTGGATTCGAGGATTTGACCGTCCCACCTCTAACTGAAAGGAATGTTTTGTTTTCTAAGAGTAACATTAGCCTTCTCTTGAATTTCAGCTTTGATTTAGCTTGGTATGTTTCAGAATTAGCTTTTTAAAAAATGACCCCCCCCCCCTCCCTAATATTAGTAGAATAATATTAGTGTTGATACTATATATTCAAAGTGACAGCTGTAGATCACATGAGTTGACATATGAATATATAAAATTAGTTTTAGTGATATTTAAAATGGAATATCCTGAGTTGCTACTATAAATATAAACTAGCGGTAGAGTTCTAATTTATTCCTCGAGGTCCTTATAATTTTAAATAAAGAATCTGTGTTCTAGTTTTATAATAGATTCAACAATAAACTATATTTAAAATTGTTAAAAATACTTAATATATATTTGATTCGAACAAAAACAAGATCAAGCTTGGACTACTCTAGGTACTAGGTGTTTGCGAAACTTCAACTCGACTTCAAAACAAATATCGACTTTGGCTTAGTTTTGGAAAAAATTCTTGCTTCTATAATTCCCCAATAAAAATAGTGACAGTTAAGACTCTCAATTTATGGCCAATTATTGCCATTTGGAGTTGTTACGTATATTACAAATCAATATAAATGTGTAAAAGATCTGAAGTAATTGAAGTGTAAGTTGTGATGCTAAATATTATATTATTATTAACCCGCTTCAGTGACAGCGTGGTCAAACGCGCTACTCTTATAATAGGCTAGACTGTTGATGATGGGGGGATTGACGTTCGAATCTCGGTCGGGTGTATTGAGTTGTTTAAAAAAAAAAAAATTTCCACTCTCCCTCCGCACAAATGCAGGTATGATTCCTTAAATATAACCTTCTTAATCTCTAAAGCCATTAGAGTGATTAGTACATAAGCATATAACCCGAACGGGTAATAAGACGCTGTGCTAAAAAAAACACATGAGTTATCAGAATAAAACAAAATATTACAAACAATTGTGCGATGATACATTTTCCAGGTAATTATAGTGCATAAAGTTATATAAATCACCACAATATAATATTTATTCAAGACTAAAACAACTAACAAAAATTGGTCAAACTGTGTTTCGGCTTTGAGAATATTTCATATACTTAATTCAATTTCACTTCGAATTGAAAAAGTGGGACTTCACACTTCCCTAATAGGTACTATACAATTATTAAAAACATAAACATGAAAACATTCTTTGGAAAAAGAGAAAAGTGTACTCAATTTTATCTGAATCATTATTTTCGCACATTTTACAGTCTTCCTCTCATACAGTGAATTTACATTTGTTTGAATGAAACAAAAATAAAGTCACACCTTACAGCAAGATATGTGTATCTAAACTGGCGTAATCGCTTCTTCGCAGCATTTTAAATAAAATAATGTGAGATGGAAGGAAGCCAACCCGAAAGTATTGTTTGGTTAGGCCTTGATAGATAACAAATCAAATGTATCTCTTAATTTCTTCAAACACTTTCAACTTCTGATTCCTTTCACTTTGTAATATTTGGTGAAGTAGTTGAAGACATCGATCAACCTTTGGTGTAATTCAACTTAAAAATAATCAACTATATAAATATTATAATAGAATCACAAACAATAACAAGTTAACAACATGGTCATCTGTATAAATTATAAAAGTATGTTAATAGTTTTTAAATTCTAAAATAAATTTAAAGAGAGTTACAAGTGAGATTCATACATTAGAGGCATTTCACTTCATTAATCTGTTGTTTGCTAATGAAGCAATGTAGTATGTTTAACATAAAAGATCCACTAAGCTCTTTAGATACAGATATGGAAACTCAAACTTTTGCCAAAAAAATTTAGGGGCCTGCAAAGTTTTGAAAACTTCAACATAGATTCGAGAGTAAAATTTCGAATTCAATAATTATTGTATAATAAAGGAAATTGATAAAACTAAAGAAAAAAGGAAAAATAAACTACTAAGAATAAATTTGATGAAGAAAGTCCACCTAAGGAAAAAGGAAAAATGTGGGAAGAATCCCATGCACAAAGGTGACATCTTCCTTTCTTCTGTCTTCTATAGTAGAAGTAGTCACACATACACACTTTAACACAAATAAAATAATATTTCGAGCATTGTTGCCTTTATCAAACACAAAAAGGTAGAGAGTACAAATAAACACAAACAATGGATTACTCCATTTTGAATTTTAAAATTCAATTGGATTCTTCCCACATTTTTTATCTTTCTTCATAAAATTTATTCTTAGTAGTTTAGTTTTCCTTTTTTTTAGTTTTATCAATTTTCTTTATTATAAAATTATCTAGCCATTGGGTCACCTCATTTTTAAACGACTTCAATAATACAAAGCTTCGCCAAACACTATATATATTTAAAGTTATAAAACACATTTATATTTATTTTTAAAAATTATTTGCAGTTATTTCTATCACAAATTAGTAATAGTAGTTAATAAAATGTAGAAACACTGTACAATAATGTAAAGTAAGTGAGAGTGAAGGAAGCCAACCTGAAAAGATAGTTAGGTTAGGCCTCAATAGGAACAAACAAACTTCTTTCTTCATTCCACAAATAAGTATTAGTGTAAAAATATCTGTGTATGGACACGAAATGAGGATGTATGGGGAGAGAATTCCAAGAAGATTAATGGGTATGAAGTATGTAGAGAAGAGACCGCAAGGAAGAGATGGGAGGGACAGATAGCAGAAGTGTGCAAGTGAGAAGAGGAGAGTGGAAGAGAGTGCAGGAGGATGAATGGTAGAAGAACAGAGGGAGATGGCGGCATTTTACTAAACAGACCCGGCCACATTCTGGAAACAATTAATGATGATGATGAATAATGTAATTTATCATTTTAAGACAAAATATATTAATCACATTTGGAATATAGCATTTTATAAATTATATTTAATACATTTATTTATTTAACTATGCGAAGTATTTACTATTTAAACAACTTTTTTTTTATAAATATTCAAACTTCAATTCAGCTTTGGGAATATCTCATTGTTCGATTCAACTTTGCTTTGAATTTAAAAAAAATGGACTTTACGCACTCATCATCTTTATGATCTTCTACTGTACTGTAATGTTGAAACAAATTAATAAAAATAGTGGTGTCTGTGTGGACCAATTTTGTCTTTTAAAGGGTTTTTGGAACTATATTAAAAAATAATAGTTTCACAATATTAAGTGAGGGGCAGAGAAGAATGTAAGACAGTTAAAGAAAAAATTAACAAGTGGTTCAGAGTTATATAACTGGGAGGCCAGGAGTTTGAATACTATCCAATCACTAGCTAGATTTTTTTTTTCTCAATAAGGTTTTCCAATATCTTGTCATTCTTATCTTCCATTATGTTCTCTTAGCTCTGTTTTTACTACCTTATATTAATATTACTAAATACGAGCCCTTTTCTTAGAGGTTATAGTTATAAACAAAAACATGTTAACAAATAAAGTAGAATGATAATTTGTAAGCTGCTCATCTACTGTATGACACAAACTGAAGATTTGGATGCTCCGAGTTGGCTGCTACTTGCAGGTGACTCTTCGGCTGCCTCTTTATGCACTATCTCAGCCTTCATTACTGGCTGCTGTTCTTCCTGTTCTGCTCGCGTAAGCTTCAAACCCAAGACTTCTGCCACCACTTTCTGGAAACTTAACGCCACCTGCAAACAAATATTTACCTTTCAAAATCGTTGATAGTGAAAACAAGGATACCTCCTTCAGAATTTATAATGATATTTCGTCTATGATAAATAAAAGGGATCAAAAAAATTTATCATTTATATTTTTATATGAACTAGAAAAAAAAACTTGTTGAAAGTTTACACTTGTATAGTCTGGTGAGCACTGTTAATTTTAAAGTTTTAAAATGATCTATGAAAATAAATAAGCAATCTCTTCTCTTACATTTTCCCCCGTCCGCGCAGACACCAAATAAGCTGAGAATCCACGTTCCTGCGCAAATTTTTGATGTTTATCCAAACGTACGCCACGTTGGTGCTCTAAATCACCTAATGGCACAAACCAAATTTTAAAATAAATAACCAAAATTTATAATTAATAAACCGAATCTTGTACCTTGTCATGTTTGTTGTTTAAACAGAAATAAAAAGTAGTTACTAGAAATTAATTTATGATTTTAATTACTAAAAAAGGAATTAAATATAATTTAGGAAAAGAAAATTTAATGTACACTTCTTTTGGTACAACAATTATTATAAGATTTTTGCTGAGCTACACCTTTTAAAAGTAAATGGCGTAAATTAAGAAGATTAAAGATTGATATTATTTTTGAAAATTTAACTTAGATGACCTTCTTCGGTGGCCATATAGTCTAAGATGTCACTTTCGTGTTAGACTATACTGCCGATGACAGAGAAAGATCAGGGTTTGAATCCTGATCAGATGTGCTGAGGGTGGTTTTCCAAAATGTGTTTTCCACTTTACCTCCACACAGATGTAGGTGCACTTCTTTAAATTAAACCTTCCTCATCCCTTAATCATTGGCATAATTAGTGCATAATATGTGTATAACCTAAAGAGATAGTACAATGCGATGCTAAAAAGATATAAAATAAAAAAATCCTTATATGGTTATAGAATAAAGTTAAAAATAGTTTGGTCAGCTACATAAGTATATGATATATTAATTTACAAGGTTTTACCCCTAAAATTAAGGCCGGTATGCAAGTACAAAGATGAGTGAGACAGTTGTGTGAGTGGAATCGTAGTGTTTCAGTACTCTTACTATCCTTAGTATCAATCACTACCCTTAGTAAGAAAATCAACGCCACTATTGTTCCACTCAAACTACTGGCCCGCTCAGCTTGGTTCTTGCATAGAGCCCTAAGTCTCTATTCCAAGATTTTAATTTAATTTATTTGAGGTATTTAACATGCACTTTCTGAACCAACTGATTATATTATCAGCACACGACTTATTAACTAAATCAAATCTAAAACAGACATAACATCCAGCCCACGGCCATAAATTTATTGCTGTGAAAGAGGAAACTCTAATTTCACCAATGATAAATTTTTCGACCATGCCAGGAATCTAACCCGGGATCCTTAGCTCATCAGACATACATGCTTCAGACTAATCTAAGGTATCTGACTTATACTATAATAAAAATAACATATTTGTAAATTGAAAAATGGCATCTGAACACTGAAATCAAACCTGGGACCTTTGGGTTAGTACACTAATACTTCACCACTGGGCTATCCAAGATTTGTTTCATACTCAAGGTCATTCTTCACTCATAGTTTAAGGCTTTCTTCCATGTTCAAAATAACAAGCCCAATCAAATAGTAAACACTTACATTTATTGGCCACAAGTGCTACTGAAGGTTTCTGTTCTTGCATTTCTGTTGCTTTATAAATAGCCTGCAACCATTTTTCTAAATTTGTAAAACTTGTGATATTTGTTATTTCATAAGTCAACATTACAACCTGCAGAAGACCATATATATGATATTTTGACAAATATTATAAAGTATACATGTTATTAATGGAATATTCTTTAAAAATGTAATCACTTTAATTAAGTACCATATATCATTTAGGCCTAATTTATGACAGGTTAAACTACATATAAAATTTTAAATAATAGTGTAGTCTGGATTAGAAATAAATAACTAAATCTAAAAATCTACATCTAGGTAAGTTATTATATGGTAGACTTATGCTTGTGTAAATTCGTCAATACATGACTTACAAGCTTAGTCAGTTAACAAGCACCCTATATAAGATTTATAGTATATCGGAAACTTAGTCTACCACACTTTATATTGAGCCTTGCCAACTCGGCTAACACACTTAGAATTTAGTAAAACATATTGTGAATTATCACAGATCATAAAAAAAAATTAAATTAATCAAAACACAACTTTAATATGTTATCCTATTTGTTACAATAAATTGTAAATATATTAACTTTATTGTCAAAGATTTAAATATCTATTTAAATTAATACAAAAGTATTTCCTAGAAAATAGTCAATGGGGCTAGGTCGGTGATTTCAACCTGTATGCTGCGGTAGTTTGGGGAAGAAAAAAAAAAATTAGCGAGAAAATATTTGAGGAGTAAAAATAAGTCAAATGTTTGAGAAGAATAGAACCCTAACTTAAAAGAAAAAAACCCTATGAATAGGCCTTGATATGTTGGCTCTCCTACAAATGGCTGATTTCACTTGTTAATGATAAATGTTACATACAGAAGGCCCACAGCTAAATACTTACGTTTGCTCCAAACACATATTTGTCCAGCATGTTCCCTGAGAGAGCTTGCCCCCCGATATCCCAGATCTGTAAGGTAATATTCCTGCCACCTGGCAAAAGAGTTTTCTTCAAAAAGAAGTCAACTCCGGCTGTAGGAAAATACTGGCGAGTAAACTCGTCGCTGCAGTACCTCGACGCCAAAGAAGTCTGAAATGTTATTAAAATAATATTAATATAGTGTGATACTTTATCTCAGTTGGCAGCATGTCTGTTTACTGAGCTAATGGTCCCGAGTTCTATTCCCAGCACGGCTGAAAAATCATTGGTGAAATATGGATTTCCTCCTTCAGTGATGAATTGGCGGCCGGGGAATTGATGTTGTGTCTGATCTACCTTTAAGTTACTAGTTTATAAGTTGTGTGCTGATATAATCAGTCAGTTCAGAAAGTCCACATTAAATACGTCAAATAAATGAAAGATTTTTATTATATTTTTCTTAATTTCAGTGTGTCTGATTAAATGGTTTAATAGGTGTGTGTGTGTGTGCGCGCGCGTTGTATAGTACTCAACTTGAAGGTTGGTTGGATCCTCAACAGTTCAACCGTCAGCCAGATCAAACTTTTTTTTATTATCAGTGCATCTTACTACCTGATCAGGCTACACACATATATGATTATTACACTAATGAGGTGGGGATGAAGAAGGTAGAATTTCAGAGGTAATCTACCTACTCTTGTATAGAAGAAGAGTGGGAAACCATTTAGAAAAACTACCCCTCAGTAGACCCGACCAAGATTAGAGCCCCGATCTCTCCATCTTCAGTTAGCCAGTCTAACACAAGAGTTATGCCTTTGACTGTTTGGCCACTGAAGCAGATTATTCCCTTAAATATACTATTTAATACAGGCTAATGTTTTACCGGATTAGCAAGTGTGTCTGTGAGCCTTTGACTGAAACGAAAAGCTTTCCTAGAAGACAAACGGTTTAACAATATGAATTGATTTACAAACTTATAGCTTAATGTGAGTGGACCTTTACCCTGAGTGTGAGGTCAAGATGTTCTAATCAATGTTAAAAGAAATGGTAGTGATGTGTAAGCACCTTATCAGGTAGAATATCAAATGTATTTCACTTACAACAACAAGTCATTAAAAATGTATTACTATAATTATACTCATAAGGAAACGGAGAATCCAATATTATATTAATTAGGGTCCTGTGCTTAGTAATGTACACCCTTTAAGAAATTTTCTCTTTGAATTTTTTTAAAAAATACAAAGATTTGATATACAATAACAAAAACATGGTAGACCAATCTTACATTATAATATTTTATTTTCTCTAGAACACCCATTTTTTAGTAAAAAAAAAGTTGAAATGTTTGAATTGTTTACTGATGGGTAAGCATATTTAAATGATGGACACTCCAGTAATGGAAACAACATAGCACAAGATTATTATTTTTTAGCATTGAGTTTTACTACCGGTTCAGAGTATACGCTGACACAAGATTAAAGGTGCTAAAGTTAACGGGGGAATCAATGCTGTATTGTAAACAACATGGCAAATTTTAATATACAGACAATAAAAACACTAATATTGACATATATTCTAAAAAATGTAAAAACAACCATCCTTTTTACTTCACAAAAAAGAAAAGTAAATGCCTGAGGTCTTATGTATTTGTATTTAAGCCCTAAGCTCCAGACAAGGTATAAGCTAGATCCTTACCCTTTTAGAAGTTTCGCTGCACTCTTTTGAGCCAGGTTGAGTCCATCAACACTGGAGTTCACTAGTGTCAACGCTCATTGATAAAAGCACTTCCAAATGTGTAATTGTTAAATGACTCACTTTTAACATGTGTTGTCATAAAAGAGCCCTTGTAATTGTAATGTGCAATTTGAGTAAGTTCTTTGAGAGGTAGAATTACAGTCAACTCTCGATTCTACGACCTTTCACGGTTCCCTGGAAAAGGGTCGTTATTTCGAAGGGGTCGTTATTGGAATTTTAACAGATTTTGTTCCACCCCTGACCTTCATACGAAAAAATTGCATTTTTTAGATAATACGTGAAAAAGTAACTAAAATAAAACCTACCTATTTCTTGAAGAAGGTACTCCTTTCACTCATTTCATCAA
>CABFOW010003615.1:48159-71229 GCA_902141385.1 Timema californicum
CTTGTGGGAGGGGGTGGACAGAGTCAAGTGATATTGGCTGGCATTGATGAGATGGTGTCTTTTTTTATACCTGACCCACCCCAGTTACTAGTAATACAGCGCTCACAAAGATAATTGCAACGCAGCGACCTAAATAAATGCAACAAACACATTTTACAGCCGATTTCCTTAAACTTTTCAACCTTTTTTCCCACATTTTTCACGGTTCCCAAAAAAAGGGTCGTTACTTCGAGAGGGACGCTATTCCCTGGGTCGTAGAATCGAGAGTTGACTGTATATGAATATGGTGGTAGGTCATTACCTGAACTTAGATTTATGAAGCCAGCCTAAAGATATTTAAGTCTTACTCTAGTATAACCATGTTTAAAATGAGCTTTTTTTAAAAAAAAATATCACCTTGATGGCATCTAGTGATCCCAATGTTGAAGGCCTCAATCTCACTCAAGGAGTGCAGCCATTTTAAACTGGAGGCTGTGGATGTGTATAGGCCTACCTTGTCTGTGGCCTCGCTCGGCCTTAACTCAGTAATTTAAAAATAATCAAAATAGGCATTTTTGTTAAACAAGTCTCATTGACTTATCATATTTAGCTATGACAATCTTCATTGAAGTCATTGTCTCCCAAGAAGTTGATGCTGTCATCACCATCACTGTCCAACTATTCGCATATGTGGCATAAAAAAGGCACTTCCTCATCGTCGTCACTTTCAAGCCCAAAGGCTTCAATGTGGTTCTTTGGGACACACTTAAAATGGTAGGTATGTTTGGATCAAGGTCACATTCTGATCATTTTTTTTTAAACTTTCCTTTTATTTTTTGTATTAAAACTGAATTTGCACTTATTTCAATTCCAATCTTCTTCTGCTTCTGTTGCTCCTATTCATCTTGTTTTTTTTTTCTTCTTCTTTGTTTGTGAAATATTTCTTCCATTTATCATAAGAGAAAACCACTGGGTACACATCTCTTGATCTTGTGTGTGTTTTTCCCTCATGTTATCGGCCAAGATAAACACTTTTGGAAAGGGGTAATGAGGGTTAGGTAAGATCACAAGCAGTGTGGGTAAGATCGCTTTGTACCTGTACTTGTTGTTGACAAAAGTAGACAAGACTCGTTGATCCTGAAGCATTATCAGTCTGTAAAGGTCCTTCTTTAGTTCAGGTTTTTTCATTGAAAACTTCTTTGCATTCATTTTTTGCAGCATTTGAAACCACTTCAATTAGACCTTATGTTTTTTGTGATCCGGTACTGTACCACAAGTTATGTTCAGGTAACATACCATTTATAGTTACCTCGATTTTAGATTTTCAGCACACCTCTAATAACATCTCGGTAAATTCAACCCCTTCCGGCTAAATCCTCTTTCTATTTTTTGTAATTCTTCTAACATTTTTGAATCAATCTTGGTTTGTAAAATCTGTAAAAATGTACTAATTTTCAAAAGTGGGCCTTTCTTCAACCCTTTGCTTCAAAGGATTTTCCCCTTCCCTGTTTTTTTTATACATTTTGTGAAATCTACATTATTGACACAAAATGGGAAGAGACCCATTTACTATTGGTTTTTAAGTAGCTTTGTCTTCGAAAACTGAATGATGAAATGTTGAAAAAAATATTAATTTTTTTCGCCAGGTATTGGGGGTAGTAGTCAAATTTACACTTTCTAACAGTTTTTTTCCACCCATCTTTTAGAGGTTTGAGCACACCCACGTCAGTTGGTTACGTCATGTGGTGGTAAGGCAATGAATATTATATTGTTTTTCACTGCAAAAGTCACTCACCTGGGGTGTAAGATGCGACTTTTGGCATCCACAAACAGTACTACAGACCGTTGGATGTTGTGTTCGTCAAAGAAAACAACTGAAATGATTTGTCAAGTACTCAAAAAACACCTCATTGTTTATCCACCCTGTCCAACAGCGTACTTTTCCGGAAATGACTAAGCCACATCCCAGTAATCTTTTATAAGGATAGAAAATCATGGAGGGTATACATTTCCCATCTCCTGAAAAGTAACCCATAAAATAGTGTTAACTGTTCTTTGACATTTTTGGCATCAGTAGGCCTATTATAGAAATCCCCATTTATTAGCTCTCAAAACTTTGCCTGATTTGGGATAGAGCATAAATCCAGACTCTACAGTACTAAAAATATTTTCACCATGGCTCAAAGCTTTGGGGTGTCCACCTTCTTTCAAAATGTTTTAGACGTCTTGAAACCACCTCACAATGCCGTATTTTGTTAATGCTAAATGAGCTTTGGTAGAGCTTTCAGCATTTTTCTGAACAACTATCGGGAGGCTTCGCAAGAAAGCCTTAAACTAAGTTTCCTTTGGCAGTTATTTTTGATGGTATTTTCTCTATGATGCTCATTGAGAATCATCTCAACATAATCTTTATAAAAGGAAAAGCTTTCCTCACCAACGTCAATGCAACACCCATTTCTTTAAAAGATCATCTTCTGATGATGTGGGGATGATTCACAGGCTCATTATTCTCTCTTCTGGCACACTACCTTTAATTTTTCTGATTTAAGTTGGCCCGGGTACATTAAATGTTAGAGATGCTTTATTCTTAAACATACCATTTCTCACAGCAGTAATTATCTTAGGCATATCCTCTGTGTAGGTGGGTGACCTGGTGGTCTAGGGGTAAGGTGTCGGACTTCTGTGCTGGGGTCCGGGGTTCAATCCTCAGTTCCGGCACAGATTTATCTGATTACCAAACCCTTCCTTCACCTCTGACAAGACATCTTGATGTGGGGAATGCCAGGCCTCCACCGTGGTTCGGATTCCACGTTAAACTGTAGGTCCTCCATTTCATCTTACAATCACCTTACAATTACACATTAGCATAAGTGTGTACAACCCAAACGGGTAGTAAGACGCGGTGCTAATAATAATAGTAATAATAATCCGTGTAGATGAAAAATGATCTCGTCTTTGGTTTACTCTTTGGCATTTTTACCTAAGATATCAACGTTTTATTTGGCTTATTTGTTATTAAAAAAAATTGTATTCAAGTTAAATTAAATTTATTATAATAAACATTTCATGTCCATTACTAAAAAAAAAGCCAATGATTTACATTATGAAAATACTAATCTCCAGTAATGGACACCAGGGTGTTCATTTTTGGACATTAGGCTTATATTCAAATTTAATAATGGACATCGAGTTAAAAAAGTTTTGTAAGAATGAGGGTGTACTAGTTAAAAATCTTTAAATTTTCACAATCTCTGATGTTTAGGCTACATACAAACATATTAATATATGTGTATTAATCTTTCCTTCATCTACTTGATTAAAATGGATAGAAAAAATTGTCTGCTCTTACTTGAAAAATGAGATTCAGTCTAGGATCAAGTGCACCACAGTCATGTGCCAAAATTTTCATCAAGAACAAAATCCACCATTAGCATTTTAACTTTAAAAAACTACTGATGAAGTAAAACATACCCAAAATGTGTGTGTGATCTCATTGGTTATTGAGAAATAAACATAAATGCAGCAAACATGTTCATTTATGGATTTTTTTTATTTTTACAATTTATTTAGACAACTCAATAAAAACCAAGTCCAAACATAAACATACTAGATCAACACATTGTTTGCACCATAATCCCTTACGATATCATCTGATAGTACAAAAATTAAATTGTTTAGTTTGTGAATATTGAGACTAATTTATCAGTACCCCACAAGGTAATATCAAGTCAGTCAAGTAATTACTAAGCCTAAGGAAGTTTTGGTTTAAGCAATGTTGGAAGGGAACCTAATTTATACATTTGGCCTTAAAATATAATATATTACTATGGTTCTTTATTTTAATATTCAACTTCCAATGGGTGTATCCGCTAAGGTCTTTACTGCTTTTTCAGTTCAGTTATAATGGAGCCTTGTGTGTTTGCTGGATGTAAAATTGTTATTGGATGGGCAAGTGTTTTTATTTGGATGAGAAAAGATTAGCTGTAAATACAATTTTTAAACAATATTTGTTCCTGCCTCACTTAAGTGAGTGGTTTTGATTTTTACATTAGGCCTATAAAAATGTTTTTAATAATTTAGTCTTTAATTTAGTATAATTAGGTTTCCTGCATTTTTGTGAGTGTAATGTTAGTATATACATTTTTGTGACTTTCTGGGTTTTTTTAAGGAAAAAATCTGCCTAAACACAAAAGTTCCTGTCCTTAGGTTTCATCCCCAAAGAAATTATACAGTATCCTTTGAGAAAGATAATAGTATAAGGCCAACAATTATTATTCTTAATACTTCCTTTATGTTAGTGTGGTTTGAAAATAATAATGCATTTTGGTAGTGATAGGTTATATTACAAAAAAAAATATATATATAACAAGTTTACTAGATCCTCATATCTGGATGGTTATTTTAAATTAGTCTTGTCAAAGTGATTTGAAGTACTAATAATCAGCACATACTTTTCCTGTGCTAGAATCTCCCACTATGACAATTTTGAGTTGTCTTTCCACAGATTCATCTTCAGAGTCTGACATTATACAAAAATGTGTTATTCATAAAATTAATTTTATATATTTCAAATACAAATGATTATATCAGGCAGTTTGAAAACAGCTTGATCTTAAATTAAATGTCATATTCCTTTCAAATATATTGTAAAATGATCGCATTGTTTAAATTATCGCAGCCATGTTTCCCCATTTCGAACATTTTGAATTGATGACACATCAGTTCATACCAACAAATATTTTTTCTCTTATAAATCATTACACTACATCGCTACTCGTAGAGACTGTTAATTTGAAGGAATGATTTCTAGTTTATACTAGATGGACATAAGCATACGTATAGACAAGGACTAAAGCATTACGCTTAAGTTTACCATCTGCCTCATTGTGGGGAGACAAATTTAACGGATTCGTTCAATTTTCTTATGCGAAAATATGTCTCTGATGCATATAAGTGTTACTGTTTGAAAATAGTGAAGTATTATACCATACTCGCCCGAGGAAACATTTACATTTAAAAGATATACAATTCAGTTTTACAGGTAATACCATAGTCTATATAAATGGTAATACTATGCAAATACGAATAAAATCTTTAATGCCTGTATTTAAATATGTAGTTATTGTCAATGTTGTTTACACACTTATATTTAAAGTTGGATATTTATTTCAGAAACCATATTATATTTAAAGTTCGATAGATATAATAAATAAGGTATTTTAAAACTTTATCAAATTAATTTGTTTGAATGTCAAACTTAGTGGAGTTGAAATACGATCAAACGATAAGTTAGGTTCTAAGCTTTTAGAAAGTATTATTATGTTACAATTATTTATTTTAAGTCGGCTCATATCTTCATATCTCGTATATTGATTTCAGAAACCCTATTATGTTGAAAGTTCGTTAACTATAATGAATGCCAGGCTTCCACCGTGTTTCGGATTCCACGTTAAACTGTAGGTCCTTCATTTCATATCACAATCACCCTAACATTACACATTAGTGTAAATGCGTATAACCCGAACGGTTAGTAAGGCGAGGTGCTAATAAAAAAATAATAATAACTATAACTAAACGAGCTAGCCTAAAAACGGTATTACATTTGTTGGAATGATATTCATTGTGTAGAATTATTACGTTCAAACGATAATTTAGGTTATAGGCTTGTGGGAAGTGCGGGTACTACTAAACCTTGATTTTAGTAAGAATCCCAATCAGTAAGGCTTTATTTTATACCAGAATACTATCATATGTTAGTATTTTGTTAGAATAAACGTCCATTTAGAACGGACGTATAGATTCCCTTCCATAAGGTATTTTATCTTACCTAAACAATACTATTATGTAAAATTCTGGTATTAGATAAAGCCTTCCAAACGAGCGTCCTCCAAAAATCAACGTGTATATTAGCCTACATCAACTTGTTTGAATAAAAACTCACCAGTTTCGAATGTTATTATGCTCTTCAAAGCTTTTACTAATATATTTATTTCGTTAAACTAATCACACATTGAGTTATCTCATTTATTCAGTCAAATTAATGAACGATGTCAAAATGCCACATTGTCTTGTATGAGTGTAAGAGAGAAAGAGATACCTTAAAGTTTACTTCTCTCTTACATAGTGGTATGCAGACGACAGCAAGAAAATTTTAGCCACAGATATCCATTGTCTTATATTTTAGAGATCAATGATTTGAAGTTCTACAACCAGATAAAACAATATTTCAGATATTTTTTTAAAGATAGACATATTAGCTGGGGTAAAAAAACACTGGAGTTCAGACCTTGACTGATAATATAATACAGGAAAATCACGAACTGTATACAATTTGTGAAAAAAGACACACATTTTTAAAATAACCATTGAGCTTAAACGTAGAATCTAAAGTGTTTCTTTGCGGTCTCTAACATAAACTCTCAATAAATAATTCTGAAAAATGACACCTTGACACAGGAATCAAACCCGGAACCTTTGGCTTAGTACGCCAATGCTCTACCACTTAGCTATCCAGGAATCATCCCGTTTCCAGGATCATTATTCAATCATATTATAAGGCAGAGTTTATGATGGACGTGCGGAAATCGTCGGCTTTATTCATGAGCTATCAAATAACGCAGCCATAATTATTAATTATTTATCTATCTTAGCTTTATCTATAATATAACTCTACAAATGCAAGTAATTACAAATTACATTCTATTAAAGATAAGTCATGCATACAGTATTAACTTATAGAACTAGTAACATTATACAATATATTTAATCTTAAAATTTCAAAATATTCTTCACTTCCATCGAAATATTTGTTCCTAGAAAGTGTAAGTATTAGTTTAAAGTAAACATAATTCTAGTTTGCATACAAATTGTATTATAACTAACACTCATTGCTTATAATTTTAGCATTTTAGATAAAAATTCCATTCACGGTAGGAATTACTCTCTGAAAGGTCTTTTTTCCTACCAATATTCTACTATATAGTAGATTTATGGTAGGGAAAATGGCCTTTCAGAAGTCAATTCCTACCGTGAATGGAATATAGCTTTCTTGTACTTTTTGTACATTGTGTCTTACTTTCCATTAGGGCTATCTGTATTGTCATGTATGGAGTGTAAGACTAATATTTTAAAAAATACTTCTATTACACCCGACCAGAAGTCAGCTACAAGGCCTTTTAGTGTTTAATGCTAATCACTGTTTATAGTAAAGAACAAGAGAAATAGTAATTATTTCTTAGAACGTTTGTCAGAAAATATATTGAGTGGTATTGCATGCCACTGTATTCACTCTACTTTTTAATTTCAAAATGGAATGCGTTTCCAGAAACAAGTCTGGATACAACCCCTTTTGAGAGCTATGACTTGCAGTCTGAACATGCGTGACATGCTACTATGTTCAATGAAATACTCAAGAACAAAACAGTCTGTCACCACTGTAATACTTGGTTGCATTGTGAAGATTTAACTTATTTGGTACACCTATTTGAAATTCGTATTTAGATAATATAAGTATGGGTTTTGTGTGGCTTTCCGATAACGCTTGGAGAAATGATTTTATGTTTTCTTCCAGGGGTTGTTTTCTGTGGGTTTTGTTTGTTTGTGGGGATGTTAAAGCTGTAAAAATAAACCATACCAAATGCCTTGCCATTTACCACACACATATTGATCTCCTACCCCACTCAATTTTTATGACACAACTTTTATTTGTTTAGCACATGGCATTTTTTACTAGGTGAGAAATGCCATATAGTTCAGTCTCTTGTGGGTGTAGACTACTCGCCACTCTAGTGGCACAGGGCGTTGCCCAAGATACACCTATGGAGGTTGTCTAAACGTCGTAACCATAATAATATGATGTGATGATAGTGATTATGAAGGTGTGGAGCCAGTGGGAGTCTTACACCTAATTTAAGCCTAGCTAACCAAACTCTAGAGAACGTTAGGATAGTTCCCCTTAAGAGAACAATATCCAAGCTGCCCTATGAGGATCAAACTCGAGACCCCTAGGTTTATAGCCATTTGCACTGACCCTTATACCACAGGACTGGTTATGTCATAGCTAATAGATAGGCGTAGTAGAGAGATGGGTAAGGTTTATCTTTACGGCTCCGAGTTGACTTTTTTTTATGTACTGTGTGTCTGTAAGCAATAGTGCCCACTGTGCAATTCTTTAACGGAGCCAGTCTTTGGTATCTGATCCAGTCAACATCAAGTTAATGAATTCTTGAAGAACGTTCAAATTGGTACTTTCAATTGATCAGCATTATATAAACATATGCGAAATGTTACTATTTTATGGAATGTTCTGATCGAGTATGGTGTGAATGTATAGTTATTAAAGGCAATTATGGCGGAGAATGATGGAAGTAAAGCGTGAGTTATGGTGGAGGGAGCTTTGAGAGAAAGGTTAAACATTGAACAGGGTGCTAGGCAAGGTTGTGTAATGTCTCCATTGTTGTTTAATGTATTCATGGATAAGTGTATGAAGGATGCGTGTGAGGACGCAGTTGGTGTACAAATTGACAATGTTAATGTGCGAACGCTGTTAGATGCAGATTATGCCGTATAAATGGCTTAGAATGAAAGCTACTTTCAAAATGCATTAAATCGTTGGAATGTGCTGACAGGCGGAATGGATCTTCGTATAAATTTCGCCAAAACTAAGATGATAGTTCTTGATAAGGACGGATCAGTAAATAATTGTCAGCTTAGTAAAAATGGAAAACTGTTATAACAAGTTAATGATTTTGGGTGCCTGGGCAGAATGTTATGTAAAAATTATATAGTAGATTGTAAAATCGATATATGGGTGAATGCAGCTCACAGAGTAGTTAGATGTATGTCAAAAGAGGCAAAGATGACAGTATATAAAAGAGTGTTAACGCCAAACTTGTTATAAGGATGTGAAGCATGGGATTGTCAGGAGAAACGCAAGACCAAGACGAATGCAATTGGAATTAAATACCATCTAAGAAATAAATGGGGGGTCATTCGTAATGCCCAAGTTAGTAATGAATGGGTGATGAAGGAGTATGGCTTGAAAATAAATCCAATAAGTCAATGTGAAAGAGGTGACTTGCGTTGATTTGGGCATGTTGGGAGGATGAGTGGATTGAGTGACGAAGAAAATATGTCATGCAAGAGAGTGTGGATCAAAAGGAAGGGATAGACCAAGTAAGACGTGGTTAAATTCTATAGACTAATGTGGGAAAAAGAGAAACAATAAGAGTTTTAAGAGTTTAGAGCATGGATGACTTGATACATTTCATTTCAAAACTCCACTCTCACATTTTCGTTTTCACCTCTCCATCTAAGTATAGTCTGCAACCAACATCATTCTACGAATGCCTGTTTTCATAAATACCAATAGAAGTCTAGATGACACCAACTCCTACCTTTTCACAAACAGCTTGGATGTTGGGCTTAGGATTAAACCACCTACCTGACTTCCTCTTACCCATTCATCAACACCTGACTACAGTGCCAAGCAACCATCAATCGTCATCAAAACATATTTCCCTTTCTGCTTGGTTTCACATACACATAGACTATAAACTTTTGTTCCGATCATTGACTCTAACAGTTCATTCTCTTTACCACACACTCCTATCATATTCCATGTTACAATAGTACATGATCTCGCCTGCTTGTCAACAGATCGGCCATTCAGTTTTAACCTGAGCTGCCCATCATAGCTTTGGTCATTCTAGGTTAATATTGTATAGTTTCTTTTAGTAATTGGCTAGTAATAGACAAGGCTAGTAGTCTTGATCGTACCTGCAACCATATGCTTTATATTTAAGCCAATGTGTTAGAGATGAGGAAGGTAGAATTTAGAGGAAATATTTGTGTGAACTATTCAGGGAAAACACACTCCCAATGAGTTACACCCGAAGAGGATTTGAATTTAGACCGCCATGTGACTTGTAATTCAGACCACAATACAGTAGGTCAGGTTACAGAGCCCTGCTTTAAAGTGGACTTATAAAACTATTTCTTTCACTGGTATATTGGGCCATTTAGCTTCGCATTCGTTGCAAATGTGATGCTGTAATCAAGAGAGGTTTATACTTCACAGCTCAAAGAAACATTTTGTACTTGGTTGAATTGTAATGTGTAAACCTCTCAAACTAAATTATTACGTTTGGAATACTAAAATTAAGTCCTGAATCTGGTTTATGCGTTGGCCTATATATTTGGCTTAGTGTTGATGTATTTTAACATATTTTTATATTATTTGATAACTTTTAATTTTTATCTCTCATCCTTTGCTAACGCAGCACCTACTTAGTAAAGTAAATTAGTGAAACATCCTGCGTGATATTGTTGTAAATAAATTCTGTTTAGGGAAAGGGTGCCGCCATACAAAGTGATTAACTCGTTACCAGATAACTGTTTATTGCGATAGTACTCATTGATATATTCTAGACACTCACTCGAGATTACATTAAACAAGATACAAGCGTGGAAACTTGAATGTTCTTATTTGATTCTCTGTAACGAATAATGTTCAACTTCACTCTCCTCAATGACCAATACATATTGTCCACATCCACTATGACCTTCACGACTCCGTTTAGCCAATAACTTCGCAACACATTTCCTCGCATTGATAACACTAGTCTGTCACAATCTGGCGAGCGTATGGCCAAAAAGTTCCCCGGCAGTAGTTTATTGCCTTACTCTAAAAAAAAAAAAGTGAATTATTGACATAAAATGGCGGCCAAAACCATACACTGCACGCGTCATGCTAAAAAAAACGCAGAACAAAGTAGATGTTAAAAAATAAAAACCACTGTTTCGGCGGAATGATATAAGAGAGTAATGTGATCTGTGGAACACCATAAGATTAAGATAGTAAAGGAAATAACGCGGAACTCCACTGAACGCTATAGCTAAACTATTTAATTTGTTTGCCCAAAAATGTGGGTATCAAAATTGTAAAAATATAAGACTCATACTTGATCTAAGCCTACGTAAATTGTTTCAAGTATTGTATTTTCAGAGAATTACGATGGCTCAAACGTTACGTGTTGAAATATTTATGGATGATTTGGAGACGCATCCTCACTGCCCACATGGTAATGAACTTTTGTGTAAGACATTTCCAATCAACTCTAGGTTTTGGGGTGCTTTTGGTTAGACACTTATTATGTAGGGAAGTTCACGGAGCAACCACTGAAATAAGGGTAAAAGACGCTAAAACGAGTTTTTCAAAAACCCCTATACGTTTTCACCCAGTCTAAAAGAGCAGGACCCCCGTAGTGGATGTTTAGACCTACCACAAGAAGGAGGTAAGGTTTGGTCGCAGGGATCGACCCAGCATGCGCAACACAGGAGAACTAAACAAGGACAGGAAAGCGCTTATCCAGCAGGGGCTATTAAACCGACGGACAATGTTATCTTCTTCCAAAGTCATTAATCCCGGCCCCTACGAATCGCTCAAGCGCACGGCCAGATGTCTTTACCCTCCTCTTCCTAGCAGGAACTACGTGGCGGTACCTTCCCCGACTAAAAGAGTTTCCTCTGTTAGTTGAATTTAGCGAAAAAAGAAGATATAAATTTAAATTTTGAAAAATAGTTAGCAAAAGTGTTACAGGAAGGAATTAGGACGAGTTACAGGCAAGGATAAACAAGGAGTTTTGTGAATGTGGTGTCACAGCAGTAGTCGGCTCACAGCACTGCTAAGTGTCATGTCTGCTTAAGTAGGTGAATGTGTAGTCTACACCAAACAGTATTTTTATATGATCCTTTAATAGAATACAAAGTGTTCAACATCTTATTTAGGCCTAGGTCTGTTACTTGTTTTGGACTAAGGGCGTCACACTCGTGTTAGACTAGACTGCTGATGGCAGATAGCTTGAGGTTCAAATCCTAGTTGGGTGTACTAAGGGTGGTTTTCCCTTCGCTTTCCACATAAATGTGGGTACACTTCCTCTAAATTAATTCTTCCTCATCCATAATTCATTAGCATAATTAGTACATATGCATATAGACTAACCTGAAAAGTAAACAGGTAGTATCATATGGTGCTAAAAATCATAGATCTATTAAAAAGATATCAATAAGACAGTAGGCATAGCCAGTGGTCACCATCACAATTTTAGAAGAGTTAGCTGTAATTTTTTCCTCTTGATTGAGACAGTTAAGTCATCCGAAATTGTTTTGCATACCTAACTTGGATATATTATTGTTTTAAAATTATAAAAATAGAATTTGTCTTAGCCATTATAATTTTTTAAGCTTAATTTTTATAGGTCCAACTTTACGATTCAGGCGTATCAACAATAGGGAAGAGAAAGATTACTTTGCTTGCTCGACATGCAGAGATAGAAAAGATTGCACATTTTTTCTGTGGGCCGACGAAGATGTTACCGAGGATAAATCAAAGTTTTGGGACTTGGAGCGGGAGAGAATCTTGCCCAAAATCAACCACTCTGAACTAATTGAAAAATTAGAGAGAATTCGACAGAAGAAATCTAGGAAGAGGGCTTACTGCCACACCTGTTCCGTTCTTCTGAACTCGGCAGAATTAAGTGCTCATTCAGCACATACATTGACTTTGAAAGTGTCAGACTTTCAACTGACTCATCCAACAGAGGTAGACCTATTTAAATAGACATTATTTAAAAAAAGGTTGCCTTATAAAGGGATTTGAACCGTGGACCTTTTGCTTAACAGCAATCTTGGTACACACTATTCCAATAAAACTTAGAACCACTGTTCATATATTATTTCTAGTTCTTTATCACTTCTTATGTGATTGATAAGCAGTAAGAATACACTAGAAAGAACATTTTCAAATATATAAATATAATTTTTTGCACTCAACATCAAAAGCCTTTAATTAAATCATTAATTTTATTTGATACATTATTAATATCTATATAAAGTAGCAGCCACACGTCACATGACCTGAAAAATATATAAAAGTAATTTTAGTAACTTTAAATCTTTGTCAAATTCTGTTCTTCCTGACGTGTTCCCCATATATTTAACCTGTTATTTTATTGGTGAATAATAGTGAAATCCCAATTGGTTTGTTTAGACATGTAAGCCTACCTTCATCCAAAGTTACACTCCTACTTATCACATATTGTGAGTAAAGTAGGTCCTATACAGGTATTCTTCAGATAGTGCTACTACATTCAGGCACTACTATGCACATTTTATCATGCTCTCATAACATTGATGTGTTCCCAAGAGTTGAACAAATTAATCACTGTTAAATAAAGTTTTAAAAAAATAGAGTAAATATAGTAATATATTAATTAATTAAGCGTCGTGTCTGAATATCCGTTCGGGTATGTACGCTTAAGTACTAATTGCACTAATGGTCTCGGCATTAGTATGTTGAATATAGGGGAAGTGAACCCACATTTGCGTGGATGCAGAGTGAAAAACCATTTAGGGAAAACTACCCCAGTTCACCCGACCGAGAGTCGAACCTTGATCTCCCTGTCTTTGGCAGTCTAGCTCAACATGAAACCAGCGCATTGGCTAACTACGCCACTGAGGCGGGTGTTTTTAACATAATATACATACATTTAAATCCATCTACATTCAAAATCGTCAACCTCACTAGTCTTGAGATAAAATGCTCGCCTCAGGATTCAATGTTTGTGGGCTCAAAACCATCTGAAATCAGTGAATTTTTCTTGAGCGATAAAAATCTGTAGCACACATTTCTTCAGAAGGGAAGTAAAGCCATTAGTCCCATATCGATTGTGGCATGTAAAAGAACCCTGAAAGATATGTAAAAATTATACCGTTCCCAGCAAATTTAGTAGGTCCTTTCGTTCTCTCTCATGGCAATTCTCGTCTTCTGATATAATCATTTGGTTTGGAAAGTGCACATTAGATAAAAATAAAACATCCAAAATTACATTATTTATGAAATTGTCAATCATTTGTGTATGTTTTAATACACAGTGGAGTTACATACTGGGCAAGTTTAAAATTCGCCTACAATTTTTTTATTCTAGTACACATGTATTCTAGATAAGGTATTATGATATGCATGCAAGCTTTCTAATAGCTTTATTAGAAACATAGGTATTTATTTATCAGGAACACTGTACTGCTCAATGATGCTTAGCAAAGAATGCAAACCAGAAATGCTTGTACAATGAGTTCTGAGTTCGCTTCTAATATATATTGAAAATATTTGGTTGAAATATTCTCAAAAACACGTGTTTACTAATTATTCAGGACTGTTGGTTTTGTCTGGATATGTATTAAAGAATACTATGTAGGTACTATGTGATGTTTAATTATTTCATTTTGTTTTAAGAGGTTAAGCAAAGCAATTATTATTGTTATATCAATAAAAGATTTTAATTTATTGTTGAAATTTTTAGTTACTGAAGCCCTTTGAAAGCTCAAAGAAGGAAGCTCAGTATTTGTTTTCAAAGCAGTCAACTACGACCATAGTAACAGCTCTTTGCAATTTGGGAGCAAAACATGTTGTGTGTTTGGGAACACCTCGCATTCATGAGTGTATTCTAACAGACTATGAAGGACAACTCACTAGTTTACTGCTCGATATAGACCACAGATATGTAAGTACATGTATTTCTAAAATACTTTTTTTTTGTTTACTGCTATAGTCCAAATTTTATAGGAAGAAACTTTTAGAAATTACAAAAACATTTTCTTGCAGTCAACGCTGATAGCATTTTACTTTTGTTTGTGTGTATTTATAAGTGTGTTTGGTCGCGTGCAGAGAGGGTTTCCTTACATGGTTTCCCACTCTATGCAAACGCAGGTACATTTCCTCTAAACTCAACAGTCAGTGCACAGTCCGCTCAGTGTAATACAACTTTAGGGAATTATATAAGTTTTCCTATTTCCTAATTTTTGCAATATTTCCAGCATAATTTTTACAACAAGGACCAGTTTTGCTGGTATAACTCTTTCAACAATTACTTCTTCGGAGGCGAATCCAGTGCTGCAGTCTTGTCCCAGTTCTTGCAGAAGGGTGACGGTGAGGGGGTGGTCTTAGTAACTGATCCTCCTTTCGGAGGACGTGTAGAACCCCTGGCTTACACTCTTAAGAAAATCACACAGCTTCATAGAAAGCTGAACCCTGAAGCTATCTGTGATTTACCAGGTGGGTTTTGATTAACAATATAAATGGATCGAGTGGCAAGGGATACAACTGCATGAACCTAGGCAACAATTGAAATAATCTTTCACAGCAAGGCCATGGCATTGGTAAGACTCGGGTTTCAAATTAAAACTTATATTGTAACAATATATGGCAAAAAAATAATTTTAATGTTATAATTTTTTAATTCTTAAGAGATCAATATTTGTAATTTGGATTGACAAATTTATTTAAATATAAATTCACAAAGTCAAAGAAGTTTCCCATTAATTATCTATATTGGAGCTTTTCACTGCAGTAATTTTTTTGTTACTACCTCACACACTTGAGTAATTTATGAAGGAGGTGGAGTTGGACGGTAGAAAAATATATATGAATCAGAGTCAAAGCCTTGGGATATTGACTCCACAGGCCTGATTCACAGTTTTGATCTGTTACACAGAAAGTAAACCATTGTATACATCTATAATTAGAATATGTATGCTAATTACAAGGATAGATTTAAAAAAATTCACTATATTGTCAAAAGTAATAAGACATAGTTTATTATAAGATACATTATAGGAAAACCTCTATTTTCCTTTTTGAGATATTTTGTGTGGTAGAAGATATACAAATGTACATGTATATATGGCTGACAGGATTTGCTAAGCTCTACTGCAAGAGATTGGGATTCAATTCGAATCCCAGATGGGTGTTTTAGCCATGATTTGCCCCGGCCCTTCTTCAGAAGGATACTTGTATACTACCTTAAAATTTTTCATCATCTGCGACCTTAAATTTGCATATAGCCCAAACAAACTAAAATTATTGGTTGGGAGTGAGCACATGACGAGATGAGAACAAATAAAAAATCAAACGCAACATGACTAATTGAAAGATACTAAACGTTTAATCCAGGTTTTAAGTTGGGGATATGTGAGAACCACTTTTTCAATTCGAGACGAGAATATAAAAATATCAAGACGCAAGAACAGGAGGAGAAAACTTTCTTTGAAAATACAAAAATTTAAATTATGTTTATTAAAATAAATATATTTATGTTAAAAATACATATAATTCCAACACTTACTATATAACTCAAACACATTTCTTCAATAAATACAGCCATACAATGAATAAATATTGACCTATCTGCAATAAATGATTGGTCTGAAAAAATGGTCTTAAATTGAACCCTGATAAAACTCAAGCCATTCTTATAAGAACAAGCAGACTATTACTGAATGTGGACCGTTCCCTGCTGATTGACATACAATTAGGAGTAGCCAGAGTATGACTGACAACAATGACTAAAAACCTTGGCGTGATTATTGATGAAAATCTTAATTGGACAGATCAGGTAACTTCGATTTGCAAGAAAGTGTATGTCTGATTACATTCACTGAGAAGGCTAAAGAATTTTCTCCCAGAAAATATATGAATTATCCTTGTCCAGAGCTTAATAATGCCACAGTTTGACTACTGTGGTGTAGTATACAATGACTTAAGAGACGATTTAGCAGAACAACTATAACGACTATAAAAAACACGTGTTCAAAATGCAATTTACTAAGATACACTTTTTTTTAAATACTTATTGTATTGTATACATACGGAATTGGCTTGTACTCTTTACACCTGCTTAGCAGAATTCTGATAAAACAAACACTATATCTAGTATTGGGGCGAAGAAGTTTTTTTTATGTATATAAAATTGGATTGCTTTCACACCTGTTTAATCATTCTGATAAAATAAACAATAGATTTAGTGGGCAAAGATAAAGTGGTTGCACTTTTCACACTTTCTCCTTATAAGTTATGATAGAATGAAACCAAGATCAAGGGTTTGAGTGGTAATGATTGATTTTTTTTTACAAGAGGTGGTCATTGCCTCTTTGTCCAGTGTCAGCAGTGTAGTGTGTGAACTGAGTTCCTAACTAAACTAATAACACTTCATCTCCCCTTTGAGTTAATTGGTTTCCTCTTTTAGGAAGTTGCGTTGCGTGTTTCACACTCCCTCCTGATGATTTTCGATAAAATGAAACCTAGTTGGGGCGAGGGGGATTGGGTGGTAACAATCTATTTTCTTCAAGAGAGGCAGTGTAAAGCGTGAAATATTCTCTTTTCATTGTAAAAGCCATATTGTGTTTGTTCACTTTTATATGTTTTCTATCCACCTTTCCTGTACCTTCTTATAAATATATATATATATATATATAACATACTTCTAGATATAGTATTTGGAGATGATAGTGATTTTTTTTTTTCAGTTTTGTGGATGTTTCCTTACTTTATGGAGCCGCATATTTTGGCTAATTGTCCTGGTTACAATATGCTAGACTACAAAGTTGACTATGACAACCACTCTCTTTTTGCAAGTGGTAATACCCAACTCTTATAAATACCTAAGTTTTTTGTTTGTACTTATAAAATATCTAAATGAAATTAAGTAATAGGATAGTGTGGTTCTTTTCATAAATATAATTTTGTTGGTGACATGTAAAATTTTGCGAGTCGATAGAAGGTTGTTGTGATGTTATTTTGTTCATTTTTTTAATCAGTCTAGTTAAATGTCACAATTGGATATTAAAACTTAAAATATGATTAGGCCTGCATTTATTAACTAATGACTTGTTAATTAAACCTTCCCTGGTTAGAAATGTCATTAAATTAGTTTATTTGAAAATGAAAATTTACCATACAACTTTTAAACCTTTCTTTTAATAAATATAAGTTTTTCTTTACTTTAAGTCTATTATGATGTGTGACATCTCACCTTAGCCAATGTGTCAGGAACATGAGCTAAACATTCCGGGTTTGATTCCCAACATAGGTACCTAAAATGTGGATGAAATTGGGTCTTTCCATTCCATAGGAATTAATTTATGGCTGGAGTGACTCAGTGTTGCGTTTAATTTAGAGTTTAGTTTGTAATTTGGTGCCGATTTGATCAAAAAGTTCATAATAATATCTCTTTAAAAAAATCATATTGTAGAATGGCTTAAAAGGTTGTTAATATACAACGAATTTAATTAATGTTCTTATTTTACCCACCTAACCTAAATTAAATATTCATTCATTAAGTTAGACATATGTTTTACAGTGTTAATTTTATTTTGATGTATTTTATTTTTTAAGAGCAATTTAATTTTTTTTAAATTTTAGATAGAACAATTTACTTACTGTAAACTTAAAAAAGATAATTAATTTTTTTTTAACAAATTATGGTTCAACTTTCCATCCAAAACATTTTATAACCAATTGTAAACTTACAATAATTGCCAATGTAGATGCTAATCTTACTTCTCTGGACATATTTTTGCAGGTCCTAAGGCCAGAAAACATGGTTCGCCGGTGCGAATATTCACCAACCTGCAGCCCAAACTATTTAAGTTATCAACCGAAGAAGGTTACAGATATTGTGACGTATGTGAGCGCTGGGTCAGTGAGGAAAACAAACATTGTGATAAGTGCAATGAGTGTACTTCCAAGGTAAATAATACCCACAAAATTTGAGCAAAATTGGAGAAAAAACTAAGTACCAGCCAATTTTACTAGTAAGGAAAAGATTTAAAAAAAATTACACATACAATTGTAATTATCTTTCATAGACCAGAGATATTTTTTTTTCTACACATCTTAGTACCTAAATGTAATTGTTGAAGCAGACATTTCTTCAAAGCGAAGTCGAAGCTGGTATTTGTTTCGAAGCCAAGTTGAAGTTTTGAAGCTTTGCACACCCCCTACCTGAAAAGAAATATAATTTCTTTCTATTTATTTTATCCTAGGATGGGCGCACATATGTACACTGTGACATGTGCTCACGCTGCGTGAAACCATCATGGCGACACTGTGCTACATGTGCACGATGCTGTCTGCCTTCTCATGTATGCGGAGAATTCATGCCATCAAGTAAATGCTTTATCTGCGGCATGAAAGGCCACAAGAAGAAGGAATGCCCTCTTCATGAACAAACATTCCAGGTAAACGAACTACATTCATTCTTCACAAAATGCACATTTCACACTTACTCCTGACGTTTTATAGTATAACTAAAAATGGGACTCCTAAGTCTTCAAACCGCTCAAAATATTCGAGATTCGAAAAAAATTAAAATGGTATTTTCAAAACATTTAACTGGAATTTGTTTTAAGAGTTTTAATACTGGTTGTTAGTGGTTTATCCACAACATAATCATGGGGGAAACTTATTCACTAGACTTGGAATCATTTAATTGCTGTTTCTACTTCCCTGTTATATTCCTATTTTCTCTTATGTTCATAATATTTTCCAAGCTTTGTTACACGATTTGCAGGTAAAATGAAGATTCAGATGTGTAAAATAATATATTTGACCTAGGTCAGGGGATGGGGTGGTAAAGATAGATTTTCTTATATTTTTGTCCAGTGATAACAATGTAAAGTGTGATCTGTTCTCTTTATTGTAAAAACCCTATTTTGTGTTCCTTACCTCTATCTTTCTTCTACCTTCTTGGCCCAAATATAGTTAGATGTTTTTCTCCTAAAAATGTCCTTTATAAAACTGTACTCGTATTATATATGCAGTCTATTATTTTCACTGACAAAAAAAAAATCAGATTCCTACGGAGGTTTTTTTTGTAGCATACTTTAACTGTATTGGTTATCCGTCAGGAATCAGTGTGCAGGCGTGTACCTAATAATAAACTGAAGGTCAAAACTAAAGCAAGAAACCTGTTTGGGAGTGGGATCACACTTGCACACATCTATTAATAAACTCATGGGAGAATTTCCCCCTTTCTTTGTAACTTTATTGGTATTTCATTAGGTTATTGTTAGTTGGTGGAAGAATCTGTGCTGTGTTTCTGATATTAAAAAACCACCCATGGCAAATTCACACGTGAGTGATCACATCGAAAAGAAGGCTTATTCGTCAATTCAATGAAACAGAATAAGATTTCTTTTACATCCTCCTAAGAATCCAAGTCCAAATGTAGTAGTTCATCTGTTTCTTTCTATAGTTCCAAACTCAACTTGTTGGTCAGCAGTAACCTTTTTTTTTATTGAAAACTTCCTTAGCCATGGTGATCCTCGACCTAATTTCCTTGGTGCAGTAAACATTCTTTTTCAGCAGACTTCCCAGGTACTTGAACTGCTCTAAGTTTTCCAACTCCTGGTTTCCAATTTTGTTTTTCAGAGGCTCTTCATTTGAAATCCATCACTTTTTTCTTTTCAATGTTGATATCCATGTCATCCAGCCAGTCCATTTCCTGCAAATCTTCTTTATTTTTAGACAGATTTATAATAGACCATAAATGTTAAAACTATCTTTTGAATAGATTATTCCTGGCTTTATTTACATTAATCGGTACTGGATTTTAAAAAAAAATTAGAAAAAAAAGGAACTGATATCACACTCATTACACAATCAGGACACAAAGATTGCAAAAATTTGAATATAGATTAAAGTTTTGTTAACAACTTATGTGTATTTTTATGTGTAGGTGTTTGAGTATACAAGAAGAGGCAAGAGGAAACACAACACAATCGCAGATCTCCATTCAAACAAGAAAGTTAAAACCACACAAGGACCGGCAAAACATAAACAGAAGAAGAAATGGAGTGTCAAAAAAATGGCAGCATCTCAAATTCCTCAAGATAATGTAAAATCTCAATCGAAACATGAAGATTCCAAACCACCCACAAAACCTCAACCAAACAAAACATTTAAATTCAAGAAAAAGAAAGTTCCAAAAGCAATGAAAAAGAAAATAAATGTTTAAAACACTTAAGCACTTTAATATGTTCTTATAAATATTTAATTGATTTAATCGCAAGTCAAACTTTGTCATTAAATGAATATTCTAGAATAAGTGTGTAAAAATCAAGCATAAGTTTGATAGGAGTATGCAAAGTCCACTTTTTTCAATTAAAAGAGAACTTGAATAAATATATTATGAAATATTCATGAAGTCGAATAAAAGTTCAAATATTTTTGTAAGTTGTTTTATGATTTAAAAAATATTATCTTGTGGTTATTTATATATAGCTTTATGGAATAAAATTAATTATAATTATTTTATTGCACATTTGTTCGTAATATTTCATTTCAATATGATGAATCAAGTTAATTACTTCAGGCTTCTTTTCTTTCCATATTCAAGGTGTCTACTGGGTCACGAAAAAGCTAATAATCGCAAAAAAGGTCATGAAAGTCCCTAAAAATTAATGAATTCTCAATATTTTGGTCATAAAGATTTGCATGGAAGGAGAATGAGAAACCATTTAGGAAACACCACCCTTAGTAGACTCGACTGGGATTCTAACCCAGATCTCCCAGTCATCAGAAGGACAGTCTAAAACCGGAGATTAATGCCTTATTCACTAAAATTGGTTGGAAAATATTTTATTATACAACTGTTTGTAATATTTCATGTTAATTTGACAAATAAAATTATCATCATAACATTCAATTCAATTACTTTCAATTTTTTTTCAATTTAGATATTAATTCGTAATGTACAAAACAGCTCAGAATGGCAATAACATAAATGGTTGTCAATATTGTTAATGGCGAAGCTTCGAAGCCGAAATCTGTTTCGAACCTGATGTTTATTTTGAAGCCAAGTCGAAGCTTCGCACACCCCTATTGTAGGGTAGTTATAAATCACAGATTACATTGGAAGCAGGAATGTAAGAAACTATAACCGTTTTTAAGGGATTCGCTGGAAAACCTAGACGCAGATGGGAGGATTACATTATAATGGTAATCATATTTTGAGAGTGACCTATGAAACGTAGCATTAATTTAGTGTATGCTATTACACTCTTGTGTTAACTGACTTTGAATTAAAGATTTACTCATATAAATTATGGTATTTTTATGATATCAAAATATGAATTATAGATCAAATATACAGACAGATACATTGTGTAAATTAGGAGGGATATCCAGCATACTTACCTTGGTGATACTGGAGTAGAAATTGTTTATATAGAGCACTAAGGGCCGGTCTTATGACTCCTGGATAAATATTAATCTGGTAGATATTTCTATCTGGTGGATAAGTTAAAAGTGTGTCTTATGACTGCAAGATATCATTTATCTGCCAGATAAAATGTATTCATCTATCACATTTTTATCGGGAGGTTTAAGTACCTGATAACTTTTATCTGAATGTTAAAATGGTTGTTGCCATAGTGACACGTTTTTAATAAGGTTTCGCCTATTAGAATCTGTTTTAGGTTAAAATCTTGGTTCACGTGTTTAGTAAGCACAGGCCTGGCCTCTAAATATATAAAGTAAGAACATTTAATTCACACTTTTATATAAACTGACAAGCTATTTATATTTATATAAGAACAAATTATCAAAATGTGAGTACAACAAATGAAATTTTGTAAACTTTGTACCCAACTATTGAGCACATTTTGGAAGACACCGAAAGTAGTACTTGCAAGACAACTTAGCTTCTGTGCCCATGTCACACCATCTGTTTCCTTGCATTCGTTTAGCCACCACTATTTAACAAATGTTACTTGTTGTCTCTCCACTCGCTAGGCTGTAGTTTTTTATATTATTACCAATCTAATTTGGCCTGGCACCTTACAATTTTAAATCCAGACCTTATTTACAGACTATTAAAAACATTTCCTATTATTATACAGTTTCCAATTACATTTATTCTAAACAGGTTTTGGCTATTATAGTACCTATCTCCGAGATACAATTTCTTTCGCCAGTTGGTCTGCCCCGGGTATATTACTTCCCCGGTACCCACCTCCGCTGGTCACCCAATCAAACCCGGATTTTCATCCCAGTCCGATGGTGCGCCCAGCAGCTGCAAGCATCCCCCTATCCACCACCTGGGGAGGCGCCCCTACCAGAGTTAACGCTCCACCTACACATAAGTGCAAACCACTTCCTTAATTACCTTCCCTAAAATTGTTTCTCCTAACCTACACATTCCTATCACCCTCCCTTCCCTATCCTATTCTAATCTTATCCTAGCCTTACAATTA
>CABFOW010003616.1:4895-47897 GCA_902141385.1 Timema californicum
ACACAGTAGCAGACGATAAAATTGAGCGTCAAGCTTTGGTCTTTGGCAATGTGTGTGTGTGTGTGTGTCCATCCAGTTATATTATCGAGATCAATGAGATGAAGCGACACAAGACAATCGGGATTTCTTTGTTACCATCAGTTGCGGAAATATATATATATACACGCACGCACACACGCGCACACACACACACACACACACATCTTCAAACAATAAGCATCAATGTACTTATTGGAAATGTTCGGGAAATCGTTAAGATAAAGGCTACAAGAGGCAAATACACTTATTGCATACTACAAAACTCAAATATCCTAAAATTATCACTAATCGAACAGCTGATGTTGATGATGCTCCTATTTTAAAATATTATTTATGTGATCACTAATATATTTATTTAAATATAATTTTTCCACAAGAATAGCACTCTGTGAAAACCAATATCTAACAAACAAATTCATACTATATGTTTTATTTTGCCATGCATAGCATAATAAATATATTAAGTTCAGTAAATGAGCCTTTACTTGCAGTTATGTAGGCCTACTGCTAATAACGAGTTAATATAGGTATATTTATACAAACAGTCTATAAACTCAGGTGTGTCAAACTAGGGGTAGGTCAGAAGTGAACGATAAACAACAAGTTGGTTGAAGAGTTCGGTCGATGGTGAACGATGAGCCACAAGTTGTATTTCGGTCAGTCCCGAATGAGTGAACTAGTTAAAAAGTGAGCCGTTCAAGAATTTAATAAACAAAATATATACAGCTTTATTTCTGGTTCAAACAATATCAAAATTAAGGCACAAGTACAAATTAGGGGGCTGTGTTACCATTAAAAACACTTCAGAGAGCTTCTAGAGGTGTTTAATATTTAAATTTTGCCCTAGCCTCCGGCAGTTACGGGTTTATGTTGCCATAAAAAACACTTCAAATAGCTTCTAGAAATGTTTATAATTTATAATTTTGTCTAGCTTCCGGCAATTGGGGGATGTGCCCACAAACCTCCCCCTCCTGAAATTATTAGCTGACTACGGCCTTGGAGCTGTTTGTCCATCTTTAAATGTAACCAGATAAAAATTCAAGAGTGGCCAAACTTTTAGGGTCTAGTGATCTACTCGAAAGAAGGTAAATCCTTAGCGATCTACTTTGGAACCATATTGTTTGCTTCAATGTTAAAAAAATGAATAATCCATCTCGTGTTTTAGTAGTAAAGTATGTTAAAAATTAAACTCATTTCACTGACAAACTAAATTTTTCATTAAACTACAGTATATAGGTTAACTGAAAAACGTATTTGACTATGAAGTTTATGTATGACACTGCATTTCGATGGCCTAAAAAAAAAAGACCCCGTATCTCCAAATTTGGTTGAAATTGAGTTATATGAATATAAGGTCCATAACCTTGTATCTCGCCTGTCTATTACCGGATGTAGAATTTTTTTGCAGCTGCTGCCGACTTGCGCCGGTAAATAAAATCTCTTATCTTTTTGGCCTTTAGCTCTATATTAAGTGTGAAATCCTTCTAGTTCCTGTAAACTTTGACTCTTAGGAGATAAGAAGTTTTCATTCTAGGCCATCGATATCTTCTATAGTATTTTTTAATCAATATCCATGCCGCTCAATCGGTCAATCGCGATCGACTGTTTTTGGCCAACTCTTGAGATAAATGAACTGCTCATTCCACGAAAAGAATCACATTAAACTATTACCGCATATCTACTGTGATAGGGGAAGCTTTAATTTTACCAATTAGACATTTTTCAGTCATGCTGGAGATCGAACCCGGAATCCTTAGTTCAGTAGAAAGTGCAAAACATGAAGTGGCATATTTTCTTTCAGTTGGCGAACTATTACGCGAAAAATATATTTTCATTAAAATGAAAGGTAGAAATTTTGGCTGACAGGATTTAACCATTTCAATTAGAACCATAGTGACTATTGGTTCATGTCCGTTACATTGACCCATATATATACTTTTGCAGATGATTTCAAACGTTTCTAGATCCATTACTATGCATTTATACGGCATGGGATGTATTCTATAGTTTTTATTTTGATAGTGCCAGTTTCGACAGTATAAAAATAGTGAATTGTCAAATGTTGGTTAATCTAGTTTTTTTTATGCCCTCGAAAAGGTTCATCAAAGCGTGGATGAGTTACACAAACAATTTGACAAGGTTATACAAGAAACCGTCCCTGGCATATTTCACACGAATATGCCAAGCATAACGCACACACATTCGTTACTACAACACTATGAGAAGTGAAACTATACCTACAATTCAACAACAAAAACAACAACATGGGGTCAGCCCGCAATCAAGCTATAGTGACGAACTGTTCAACATAATTTATTAAAAAAAACTCAAGGGATTTGATTTCAATGAAGCAGTGGCTATATGAAAAAAAAGCTAGTATAACTATGAAACAGACAATATCCAGGACTTCAGCTCAGCTAAAATTATTCTAGTGAAAATTTGTTGCCTCTAGAACAGCGGCCGGCATTTAATTTAGTTTGAGGACCGTAATAATAATATAAAACATTTCACAGTCCACCTGTATTAAAACAATTTGTAAGGCCCCGATTTATATACTCGTATATAAAAAAGGCAGTTGTTTGGAGATAAGTTTTGGCTTAATTCAACTACTGCATGAAAATGATCTAGAAATCGCGTTGTAGGGCTACGTGTTGACTATGTTTGGGTTTACATATGCCCGCGAAACGAGATTATCAGTAATAAACAGCATCAAAATATATCTTCGCAACAAGATGAACCAAGATCACTTGTAGGAATTACGAATTGCTTGTATCACCTTAACTCCCGACTTTCGCGAAACAGCGGAAAACAATAAATGCCATTTTTCTCATTATATTTAAATAATAATTATGTTCTTACTATTTATATCAATTCTTACTTTATTAATAAATAATAATGTTTAAGAGCACGTCTATTTTTTTTAAATAATTTGGCAGATTTATTCATTCAGTTAGGTACAGACAGAAAGACAGACAGTTCCTTCTTCTGGCCCTCAGGACCAGAAGGGAAAGCTTTGCGGGCCGGATGTGGCCCGCCAATTACTGATCATTGATCTAAAAGTTCTCTGGAGTGATCCTCGCCTTGAATTTTTTTTAGACGCGGTCTATTTTGAACTATTACTAGGGGAAGACCCAGTTTCAAGAACTATACAGTTTTTGAACACTCCGGGAATTTAACTCAATATAGTTCAGTATACAGATGAGTTACCGAATGAGCTAAGCTGTGTCGGACAGGGGAAGAGTATCTGAGAACAATAGAGATTCAGTGCAAGGATTATTCCCCAAGATAATTCAAATACAAAGTAAGGATGGCCAAGACAGTTTGTCTTGTTAGGTCACCGGATGTGTGTGTAACAATAAAGGACTAGAATGTCTAATACTCAACACGGCAAAAAAGACTACACCATTCGGTGTCTAAGAAAAAGAAACGGGCCACCACCAAATAGTTGTTTGTGTCGACCCATACTGACAACAAAAAGGTGCAACCGAGAAGATTATCGTGTTGAGTAGGGACGAACTTCACTTTATGCAAGCTAAGACGCAAATAAACAGAGAAAAGTCGAACTAAACCACAAGGTAATCTGGCACGTCATAGAGCAAACACGCGTTGGACTTTTGTCGAGCAGACAATTCGCAGAAACACAGCTTCCAAACACCTGATTCAAGGACACAAGCGCGTCAAGGTAGAATAGAAAACAAATTTAGAATGTGTGTGTGTGTGTGTTGAGGAGGTCGGGAGCAGGGGAGTATGGTCATTTTACTTCAATTGTATTGTAAACAAAACAAAACAAAACTTTTTTTCTTCTTCTTATATTACTTTCTAATGTATATTTCTCCCAACAAAGTTGCTTAGATAATTCGAAGCTATTTTGCGAGGCGGGTTGCATCTCAACATGACGCACATAAGCACTTCAAACAAAATCACTCTTTAGACGCTGCCAATGTGCCAAATAGAGGTGTAGGGGAGGAAATGAGTAGTTCACTTACGATACCTCTCGTTTATCTGCTGATATCCCCTCTTCCGCTGACGTTTTTCACAATTGCTTCCGTTTTATTGCGGGCTGAGGAGAACTTGGGTTCAAACATACCTGCTACCGTCAAGGGAACGAAAACTCTGCATACTATGTTGATATGCATATGTATCCTCTTTGGCAGCCAAAAGAAAATTTTCAGAAGTTAATACTTTTTTAAAAAAAATTCCTTGCTTTCCGCATTACTTGATGTGACTACATTTACTGCTAGTAAGTGTTTGCGTTGCTTAAAATACCTCACAATGCTTGTGTGACCACTCACTATTGCTTAGGTCAACCTCACCTCTACACAGCTCACAAATAACAATGTGAGGGTTATCACTGTATTTTAGTTTGATGAAAGCGTGCTTTGTCTGTAAAGAAGAATTAAATGAACATTTTCTGCGTGGTTGCCCCATCTAACAGCACTTTGGTATACTAGGTTTTACTATTATTTAAAAACTAATAAAACAACCACATCACAATACTCACAAACTTGGCGAGACAACTGAAGACAAAGAAAACAAATGAATCCCGAAAAAAGAGCATGAATAAGAATTGAAAAACGGTAGGCTAGGTGGTATAATCACAGAGATCTAAGAAAGAAATGTTTGCCAACTGCTCAAGGATGATGTTCCTTGCGCTAGCGCTGTTCAATTAAACATATTTTCTCCTACTTCAAAATGAAGTATTTTTGAAGGTACGTGGTTTAAAAAACAGTACTTTTTGGTGTACTATCGCGTGTTCTGTAGGACAGCAGGAAATCACCCCAAAAACAGTACGTATGGTCACCGTAAGTATACTGTATACGGGTTTAAAGTGTTTATTTTTTATTATCTTAGTGCGTGAAATATAAAGATGTGTTCACGATATGTGAGTAGTAGTTTGAATTGAATGTGCTACAATATCTTGGTTTACTAAATATGCGGATTATCCGGGGCACTCGTCGCCTCCATTAGCGCGGACAATCGGAAGTTGTTAACCTGTACATATGAATGGGAAACCCCATCTTGACTTACTTCTACGGACCGTATGCAAGAACAAGGCTTAACAGACCCGGAGTATAAGTAAAGTAGAAGACACTTGGATTTGCTTGCTGGTCCAGAACAAACTTCGGCTGTACTTGGACCATACTCATCAAGATGGCACAGTGCGCATGTACTATCGAGACGTATTTTAATCTTGCTTTGTTTTCGCGACAGAATATGACGGGCCTAGACTATCTAAATTTCGATAAGCCAACTACTCGATTAATATACACCGATATAATGTAACAGATCCAAATTAAAGGCCTATGAAATTATACACGGATAAAACCACAATTAACTTTAGGGAATTACCAATGGAGTTAAAATTCCTGGTTATTTCTTCCCACGCGCTTTTATTCGCTGTCAAAGTTCCAACATAAAATTTTTATAATCGTATGTACAAGTAGATTTGGTTTTACACACTAGAAACTAGGTTTACAATCTATTTCACAATTTTAACAAATATTTATACATTTATAATCAGTTTTGTTAATTTCACGAGCAAAATCGTCACTATATAAGGTAGTGGATGTAGTTTTATTTCCCGTCAGTGTGTGGTACCTCTGATATTTCATTACGTGATTGATAGCCAGACGTTCTAGCAAGGCACCTCTAGACTTGGCTTAGACTAATGTGTATAGGCTATACTTTATTCGGCTAGTTTTATAGACATAACACTGAAACAATAAACATATATTCTTAGATAATTCTAAAAATAATATTACATTTTCATAAAAATTTTGTTTTAATCTTAAAGAAGTTTTTTATTAAAAAAAAAGTAAAATGTATAGAACTTTGACTGTTGGGTTCGTTCACAAAAATAGCCAATAGGAATATTTCTGCCAGGATGTAGATTGAAAAAGTTCCATGGAAATATAATCTATATTAGGAAACAAGAAAGAGATTACTTTGAAATACGGGCCAATTTTGACAAGTAGGTTGAGCCTTTATACTTATCAGCTAAAGATTTTCGTGTTTGTTATCAAGTGAGACTAGTTCCGAGTAGCTCCCACGTGTTGATACTTGAACATCTGCAGATCTGGAATTCTGGAAAAACGTCATTTCCTCGCGATGAATAAACCTCTATGATTGGCGGAGAAAACAAAGACGGTTGCGATCAAGAATACAATACAAACATCAACTACTTTCATAGGGAAGGCGTTTAAGGATATACAAACATTTTTATTTTGCAGACAAAATTGATTAGTGTTGCTTTATAGGTGTTGATAATATTTATAAAAATTACAGCTGCCAATCACATAACATGATGTATGAATACGTGAAAGTAGATCTAGTAACTTTTTCTCAGATATGTCGTAAAAGTATACGGTAAGGTTACGGTACGTTTATGCTGCATCTCACTGCTGGATCATCGCTGAGCTGTGCACATGAATTTGGTGGAAACGAAACAAGAACAGTAATCTTTATTTGTGCATTTATTCTGCAGCAGCACTACTCACCTCGCTGTCGGCTGCTATCCTCGTCATTGCAATGATGACAAACTGTTTTCCGAGCCTCGACCATCGACGGGCATCTCGAAACTTGCGCTGTGATGGTTCCTTTAATGTCCCTCTCCCAGCTCACGGCGTATCTCAAAACTAAGTTGTCTATTAACTAGTAATCATGCAAGCAAGTTATTTTCAGGAGTCTTCCATGATTGGTGAGGGTGTTCTTGATTCAAAGGGTGCACTCCGTAACCTTTCTTTTTTCTCCTTGCCACAAACCACATTTTTGGGGTCAAAAATGAATCTCTATCATTGTTATTAGATGACAAAGACTGCATCGTTTCTTAAAACGAAAGACTAGACTCACATATAATCTTTCATGCCAGTATCTTACAGTAGTGTGAACAGCTGCAGGATAAATGCTCCATGGCAAGCATAATCAAACCTACATGCGAGTGGTGAGGTGCCTGGCGTGCACCCATGATCCAGCACAAGCGTACACTAAGATATTCGTAAGAAAGTTGTGGTATAGCTTAGGACGTTCACTCCATTTAATCAACATTATATCGGTAACAACACGCGTGTGCTAACTCCCCAGGTTTTTAAGACTGTGAATTGACTGAAATCTAAATATATATACTAAGTGTATTGGCGGCAAGTCACGCCATTTTAACATATAAAGTTGAAGTGTATTAAAATATATAATTATTTTACTACACGAATCCGGCGAGTTAATTGGGCAGAGGGCACGATTCGACTCTTTACAAATGACTTTGGGCCCTTTGTAGAAGAGTGTCGGATGTTAGACAATCTCCCATTCGACGTGAACTGCTTGTTAAACGTTTACTAGAAAATTGGTAGGCTCCCCAGACTGAATTATAAATAAGGTCTTAAGGGCCGTATATTTTTTCAAAATCCGGACGTCAGACCATCCCTCATTTGACCTGAGCAACTTGTTTTGTATACTGGAATATTGGCTGACTCCCGAAACGACTGTTACAAAATCTAGAACCTACTATAAACAAACATATCAGGCAGGCCATACATCCCACAGTAAGATTATTTTTAAATCGTGAGTGAGGAGTTATTTCCTCATAGTTGGCATGCTGCTTGATATGTTATTATTATTATTATTATTAGCATCTCGTCTTACTACCCGTTCGGGTTATACGCACTTACGCTAATGTGTAATGGTAGGGCGATTGTGAGATGAAATGGAGGACCTAACAGTTTAACGTGGAGTCCGAACCACGGTGGGGGCCTGGCATTTCACACATTCACAAGTTGTGATTAATACACGTTTTGTCAGAGGTGAAGGAAGGGTTTGGCAATCAGATGCTTGATATGACGTTATTTACTTATAGGTATATTTACTTACCGAGTGAAGTCAACAACAATGATGACATCCTTCTGATTCCCTCCTTTAGAAGTAAGCTTTTATCTACCACGCGAGGTATTTGTAGATAAAGCATGTAAGGCATTTATATGAAATATAAAGCTCAGGACAAATACAACGATTGTGATTTGGTATGGCTACGCAGTAAATATGTATTTATTTTAGCTACGCGTTTTACTAACCGTTCGGGTTATACGAATATGCATATGGCTTAATTTGAGAAGTGTACCCACATTTGCATGAAAATCAATGTAGGAAAAGCCATTCTTTGTAAACTTGGCCGGGATCAGAACTTCAATCTCATCGGCAGTTAAGTCTATTGCGAGAGTGAGTGACAAGACGCCTTTAGAGTTAGAACCCTGCGACCAACCTCAGGTCAACGCTGTAAAGTAGAATTAATGTTTTGACGTACAAAAAAACACACGAGCGATCCACCCTTATTGGAGGCGTTTACATTAAACGCAATTTAGTTTGAAACGTGGGTATATTCAAGCAACGTGTATGTAAATAATAGCCGAACCAAATGGACTTTCTTGACGTGGGAGACGCACACACGCGATCAGCCGTAGGAGGGTAGGAATGACTCGATGACGCTAATTTTCCGTTCATTTGACGTTAACTTGGCGATTTTCATCAGCACAAGGAATAAATATTAATTACCTTGATATAGTGGAAATTTGTACTTATACTTTCACGGATAGATAAAGTGTTATAATAGTGAATATTTCTAACTTTGATATTGTGATGGATCTTACATGACGGACTCAGTAAAGTGGGTCTAATTAGTCTTTCTTTCCCCATTTATGCGTGTGAATAAGTCTACAGCCTCAACGTTTGGATGGATTTAGCTCAAACTTTATTTTATCTGTCATATGATCGATCATATCGAGGTCATATTGTGCTTTTTATTCGAATTATCAAATTAAGGATGGTATACTGTTTTCTTATTTTTGAAAATTTTAAATTTTTCAAAAATGGCCATTGAGATTTTGTTTAAAATGGATATGAAGAATGTTTTACATTATATATTACTGTAGGCTTGTTTTACAAAGAAAAATACATTTTAGGCTAGTTTACTTAACTTTGAAAATTTTAAATCTATATAAATGAGAAAACGTGTAGGTTTTTGTTAAACTATTTGTTTAAATATGAAACAATGATTATCGAATAAGAGCTGCTACATTAGTTTTTTAGATATCACGCACATTTGGAACAAGTTATATTCTTTGTTAGTGTGTATTACAAGTCTTACTACCCGTCCGGTAAGTCGGCATGCTCACACTAATGGGCTTAGAATTAAGAACGTATGATTTAGAGGAAATGTAACCGCATTCAAGTGGAGATACAGTGAAAACCATTTTGAAAAAACCCTTTCAAATACGGGTGGTGTTAGATTACTACGTGAATTAATCATAATAATTAATCTGCCCTAAAAAACCGACATTATCGAACATTTAATAATATTTAGGATTGTGCGAAGTCCACTTTTTCAATTCGAATAGAATATATGAAATATTCTCGAAGCCGAATAAAAGTTCGAATATTTTTTGTTGGTGTTTTTACACTAGAAAAATATATTATATTGTTATATATTGAACTTTATGCACTGAAATTACTTAAAAAATATTTTATTATACTTATTGTTAGTAACATTTCATTTTAATCCAATAAATCAAGTTATATTACAACTTAAATTCAATTACTTAGGGGTTTTTCCAAATAAATATTGTTTTATATTATATATAAATGGAAATTCATGACCATAAACCAAGTATTTTAGCTGTCAATATTTTAATTGACGAAACTTCGAAGCCGGAATTATTTTCGAAGCGAAGTCGAAGCTGATATTTGTTTCGAAGCCAAGTCGAAGCTTCGCACACCCTTTATTTATAATATTTAATAAGAATCTCGCCATACATCATAAGGTTTTGAGAAAGTAACAATTTTATTATTTTCAAATTTCTGGCCATGAATATAATAAAATAACACCACTGTAAAAATAAAGTTAAGAAGTACCAAGTATTAATACCTTTTATTATGACAAATTCACAGGGCTTTATTGTTTTAACGTCGACAATACTGAGCAGCGAGCTCACGTTGGATCTAGTATCCTTGACTGGTACCTGTGCGATGGTCGTTAACTATGTTTCAGTGTTCCTTATATATTTCAAATTAAGGTATTTAATTCGTGAATAACTAATTATCTAACTAACACTCCATTTAACGAAATTTTCTTAATTGTATCTTTTTAATAAATTTTGGCAGAGTAGCGAGACGTGACATTTTTGAAAGTATAAGTATAGTTACACTTAAACAGACCCCTCCTACCATTAAAAAACACTCCCCCCACCCACACAAGTTTCAAAACTGTATTGTTTCTTTGTAGAAATAAAACTTAACATAAAATCCTAACCAACAAAACCATAACAAAGAATGGAAATGGATTTACTGTGTGCTTTTTTTTTTAGCACCGCGTCTTACCAGCCGTTCGGGTTATACGCTTATGTCCAAATTACGCCAATGGTTTTAGGGATTAAGAAGATTTTATTTATAGGAAGTGTACCCACATTTGCGTGGAGGGAGAGTGGAAAACAAGTTTGTGGGAAAAAAACCTCAATACACCCGACCGAGATTCTAACCTCGATCTCCTCGTCATCGGCAGTCTAGTCACAGCGAGAGTAGCGCGTTAGACCATGCGTCCACAGAAGCGGGTGATTTATTGTTCTCGGTTGATTGTTCTTACACCTGTATCTGTCCAATATACGAATGTAGCCACCACCAGAGTGAAGACATAAAGGCCTTAAGGGCATTACTACCACTGGCAACTTCGTATGGATACATGACTTCAGCTTTATTATGGTAGTGCACGTCAAACAGCCATGTTGTGTCGGCACAGAGGCACAGACGTAAGCTATTATTATTATTATTATTATCACCGCGTCTTAGTACCCGTTCGGGTTATACGCATTTACGATACGACCTACAGTTTAACGTGGGATCCGAACCACGGTGGAGGCCTGGCATTCCACACATTCACTAGTTGTGATTAATACAAGTCTTGTCAGAGGTGAAGGAAGGGTTTGGCAATCGATAAATCTGTGCCGGGACCGACGATTGAGTCCCGGACCCCCAGCAAAAAGGTCCGACAGCTTACCCCTAGACCACCAGGTCACCTACCAGACGTAAGCTGATACTCCGTGAGTCAACTGTTTGAACTTGGGGTTTGATAATTTCGTTGGCTGGTCAGAGTTGAAGCATCAGAGTAGCAAGGGATAGGATGTGTTGATTAGCTTGCAAAAAGCGCAATACATTATTCAGTAGAATTCTTTTCGATTACATTTCTGGCTGGATATCCTTCAATTACGTATGTGGTTGATCCATTCATTTTTCAAAATTCAAGTTTTTATGATTGCAATCGTTTGTTCTGGATTGATAAACCCATAAATGGTATGTTTATAATGAGGGGGAGAAACTTCAGAGTAGTCCTTTGAAATAAATCCATCAAACCATAACCTAAGTTTTTTTTAAAAGAAAAGGGTGTGCAGACATAATAATAATAATAATAATAATAATAAAACCAACTTTTTTTCGGCAAACCTAAACGCCAAGATACAGACAGATAATCTCAAACGGAAAAAAAATTACAATACTTTTATTTATATTAGAAAGTAAAAAGGTGATTTGCACAAATTACATACAGTTACCTAAATTTCGGTTTTATTTTAATATCTCAATTTTCATCACTTATTCTACAGAAGAAAACAACCAAACTATAGAGCAGCTGCCAAACAAAATGTTCAGATGTAACAAAACAAAGTACAGCAAGAGTGAGAACAGGCAAACAAAATAAACACAATAAATCCTTACGCCGCACAAAATCCGCTAGAATAATTCAGGCCACCTGCTTTGTTACACGGGTTAAGACCTCAGTGAAACTATTACGTCACAATGCTGTGCTAAACATTATTTTCTCCGCGTCTTTCTTAACCAGACATCCGGGCGATATGCATTTAATTACAATAATATAATAGGGATGAGGACGATATAATCTAGAGGAAATGTACCCACATTTGTGTGGAGGTAGAATGAGTAAACCATTTAGGAAAAACCACCCTGTCCCCCGTGGCAGGGATTCAAGTCTCAACCTCTTTAACGACAGAAAACCAGATTAGATGGACTTTACATTCAGTCCACGTGCCCACCAATGAAGGTTTAAAGTTTTTCCTTCAAATTATCACTATCAACTGTTTCTAGCCTGTGGTCGGGTCAGTTTATTAAATGCCTCCATCTTCCTTTATCCTTACACCACTCTTCCTCCTTTAATCGCTTCCATTACGATCCTTTCGCTTGCACACTTTCCGTTATCTGCTCTTCCCATCTATTTCTTGGTCTCCCTTGCTTCAAATATATGTTGAAAACTAACACCTAGAGTCCTATACACTAGAGTCGAACTCTTGACTTTGTGCTGAGAGCATCAATTCTCTACAACTAAGCTATCCATAATCTTTAACTCGACGGCAATACATAGCATGCTATAACAAAGGTCCTTGGTTCGACCTCGGTGTATAGGCGGCCTAATTTCTAAACATTTGTGATCATATAGCCAGATATTCCAGGTCGGAGCTGAGCATTTCAGTATAATACGCTGGCTCAATAATTAAATTTCCAGGAGTTACTAATTTACCAGAAGACAATTAAATCCGTTAAATATTATTTTAAATCCAAAAATTACTTTTAATTTATTATTTTCTTAGTGCATAATCTTTATTAGAACATAAATTTATATGCGATAGCTATGAGATAATTATAGCAAGGAGCAGGGCAATAAAAATAGAATTTTAAATAATTTTTATATAGACAGTTTGAAAAACTTAGTTAACACAGTTAAAGAGGAATTAAAACAGCCACAAGTGATTTGGACAAATTATTATTTAAATATTTTGGTCGAGAGCTTAGCCTGTATTTCATAAGGGTAGTTCGCCCTTTTAAGAATGAGGTTTACTTGCAAATAACTTTGAAATGACCTTCAAATTTAAAGGCAAATTGTAACTGATGGTTAGGTAGTTTCTGCCTTGGAAGGTCTCAGTACACCNCCCCCCCCCTCTTCTCCCCCCGTCAGGGTTATGAACAGCTGAGAAGAGAGAGAGAATTAGTTGGGTGTTTTTGAGGGCACACAAAACGCAGAATATAAAAATAATTTCGAGGTTGAAAATGTTCACGAGCCCAAATTAAAAATTGTTTTCTTTGGCGACAAATACATAGGCCTATATCTACATTTCCAAATATTTTAGGAATGCTTACCCTAGTTTGGTTAATAGCTCAAAGAAGTGAAACAAAATCCTTAAAATTAGTATAAAAATAGCTTTTATTAATTTTATAACATACATATGCCTAACTAAAATATTACTTTTTGTTTACATGATATTTTTAACCTAAAATGGCTGTATGAAAGAATATCAAAAACCATAACCAAAAGTATCCGAAAGAGTGGCTATAAGCGTGACAGGTTTGGCTGTGACAAACAAATTGACACAAATGTAATCGTAAAACACACATACGCGGTTGTTGCTTTAGTTGCTTACCTTTATAGTACACAGTAATACTCATATATGTATACATATATACACATACATATACATATACAACTACATATAAAGATATAACTATATATAATTTATATTCATATTCATACATCGTGTAGAACATATTTTTTGGAGTAATACACATGTGAATCCGTTGTCATGTGTGTAGAGAATATTTTAGGTTAAAACACACATGTGAATTTAATATCATGTACTGTTAAATTATGCAAACCTTTTATACAAAATTAAAACAATGGTATATATTATATTTACTATAGGCCTACTTAAAATTTGACAGTTATTGTAACACATTTATAAGAATGTCCCATTAATTCAAGAAACAATACATAATATTGAATTAATTCTACATAGTATGATTTTAATTTATAATTATGATGGGATTGTGGTTGTAAAAGTAATCTCACTAAAATATTTATATGTAAAAAAACGCGCCAAGTTCCACACTAAATTTTTTTCTTTCAGCCTTGGAAAGAAGTGATATTTAAAAGAGTGCCCAGTTCAACTTGCAATGGCTTTCAAAATAACGTTTCACCTCTTTTTTACATTCCGTTTCTGCAACAATTTCAATTATTTAGTTTAATATAGATTAAGATATATGGTTAAACATACATGAAAGAATACGGGAAGCCAGTATATCTAAGTGCACGAATAAACGAGAAGTGACAAGTTATTTGGAAATATATTGGAAGTTGAACTTGGCACTCTTTAGATCTCACTTCTTTTCGAGGCTGAATAAGAATTTTGGTAGCGTAGAACTTTGTAAGTCTTTTACATAAATGTTTTGGTGAGTTATAAATAATTTTTGTGAAGATTATAAATAAGAATACGTTTATTTAAGTAGGCACCTGCCTACTATCGGAAGGCATGTGCTCAATTCTTATTAAAGTCGTGTGGCGCAACAAATAGGTAGAGATGGGAGAGTTTTATTAAAACTTAAATGGATTCGAGGAAAATATTTGGTATATTTTGGAAACACGTTGAAAAGTTTAAATTCCAAGTAAAAAAATAGAGTCCTCAATTATTAATAGTTTGAAGCTCAAACACATTTATTAATGTATATCTAATTTTTTATCTAAGTATTCCATGGTTTTATTAAATTTTTGGTCTGGCATGATGATACCTTAAATTTGACCCAATAAATATTTCACTATCATTCATGATGGTTGAGATATCAGAATAAGAATAACCTTTGGGTAAATGGATGTAATGCGGGTTGCGCCTTCAATTGTAAAGCTCCTTCTTAAGACAACACTGCCATAATGTAAGCTTGGTTAAAGAAGGTAGTTTGAGGAAAATTTACTTCCAATATCACCAACACTATTGTTTAAAAAATACCTGCTATTATGTAGCATCATGAACTGACAGTCACTGGTATGAAGCAAATAAAACATTTTACAAAGCTGAGTTGTTCTATCCTTGCGTGCATTCAATGTTTAGTCCTTGATATTTATTCTCTATAGGTGAACCATTGAATCCTAATAGAGCGATTATTTTTACATCGGCAATGAATCATAGTCGGTGATTATCAGGATGATTAATCGGATACTTTTCTTAATATTCAAAATTTGTAGCACAATACATGTTTTGTCTTATGGACTTGCAAAACAACTATAGCTTATAAGTAACGAAACTAAGAATCTATTAACACACACACAAATAAGGGTAAACAAGTAATGTGCGGGCCCGATTTTAATAACCGGCCATGTTTACAACACTAAACTCAACAAATTGAAGAGTCACCTAAAATAACGTTGTATGGCACACATTTACCATAATTGAGGTTTAAATGGAATTATGTTGTATAGATTTTTCTGTACATGTGTGTACAGTAACAGTTGCCATAAGTTATTTAATTAAGGATATTTTTCTACTGCAAATTTGGTAATCGTGGAACAACGTTGTAAAATGCACAAGATGGCTGAAAAGGATAGTTTTAATATGTCACCATATTTGGTTAGAAACGTAAATAAAGTAATAAAACCGAAATTAAATGTTATTGAATGGAAGGATATGAAAAAGAACAGGCTCAGGAATAGTGGAATGCGCTATGAAGGCAGAAATGGCAAGAAATATTCAGCAAAAATCAAACCTAAACAGGTGAGTGGAATAATATTGTATAGTTTTTCGTTCAATAAACTTCTGTATAAAATCTTAAAAACACCTTGTCTTTCTTGTGACAAAGTCTAATGTGTGGGCATGTAAGTTATGTGTGTAGGATTTATGTTTCTTTATGTTTACAGGAACGTGCATGTTGTGCAGTTACCTGTCCAAGGAAGTATTGCGGGCTGTTGACATGCGAATCAAAACTAGAAGCTTTCACTGAATTTTACAACAACGATTATAATGAGCAATCCTCATATCTAAGGAATGCATTGACATTTCTATAATACTATTTAGTAACACTGCGTTTGCTGAAGACATTATTTACTTCGATATTAGTAAATTTACCTTTTTTTTACTCTAATAATATTTAGTAGCATTGTGCACTTTACATGGACTGAAGAGTCTAAATAAAGAAAATTAATATTAATCATACAACATTATTCCATACTTAAGTTTTAAATTATGTCATATGGACAATAACAGAATGCAATGATCCATATAACATTTTCCCATACATTTTAAAACATGACAGGTTACTGTATTCAATGCTACATTAATATAACATTATAAATCATGCTAATGTATAGTTTTGTACATCATTAATGTGCTCAGCTAATTCAGTTTAAAAAAATCCTTAAAATTCTTATTGTAAACCAAAATCCTGCGTTTCCAAAAGGTCAATTTTATTTTTTTGCGTTATTCTAGGGGACTTCATTACTAAGGGAAAGGGAGATGATGCATGACGTGGCCTCAAGAGAGGAGAAGAGACGAGCGACGTGGCCTCGGGAAAAGAGGGTAAGAAACTAATGAGAATGTTTTATCATTACAGTTCTAAGTAAATCAGAATATAAAACAACAAAAAACATATTAAATCTGAACCGCGCTTGCTGCAAAATATTACGAGATTTTCATAATAAAAAAAGTCATTGAAATAGGCTTTCACTAAATTTTAATAAGTTCCAATACTTCAGGCATAAAAATTAAGATGTGTTTATTTCCTCTTAAAAAATAAAGTGTCTGGTTGAGCAGTAAAAAAAGCTACAAAAAAAACCCCACTACCCCACTCAATTACCACACGTTCGTTCGGAATTAGCGGACGTCGCCAGGAAGTAAAGAAAAAAGAGCCGAAGTCATAATTTGTTTAATGCTTGAAGTCAAGGCTAAACCCTAGGTGATTCATTAGAAGTTTATAATTAGCGTCTTAATAATAAGACTGGCACGCCATAGTAAAAAAAAAGTGAAATAAGGATCACGAGGCCCTAGGACACAAAATTTATAAGTTCTACTTTCATGCTTTCATACGCCAAACCTTATTTTTGCAGCTAGTCTAATCGTGAGTTTCTGCTAGATTATCCATGCAGCATATTCTAATCGTGAGTGTCTGCTAGATTATCCATGCAGCAGATTCTAGCCGTGTGTATCTGATAGATTATCCATGCAGCAGATTCTAACCGTGGGTGTCGGCTAGATTATCCATGCAGCATATTCTAATCGTGAGTGTCTGCTAGATTACCTATGCAGCATATTTTAACCGTGGGTGTCGGCTAGATTATCCATGCAGCATATTTTAACCGTGGGTGTCGGCTAGATTATCCATGCAGCATATTCTAATCGTGAGAGTCTGCTAGATTATCCATGCAGCATATTCTAATCGTGAGAGTCTGCTAGATTATCCATGCAGCATATTTTAATCGTGAGAGTGTGCTAGATTATCCATGCAGCAGATTCTAGCCGTGTGTATCTGATAGATTATCCATGCAGCAGATTCTAACCGTGGGTATCTGATAGATTATCCATGCAGCAGATTCTAACCGTGGGTGTCGGCTAGATTATCCATGCAGCATATTCTAACCGTGGGTGTCGGCTAGATTATCCATGCAGCATATTCTAATCGTGAGAGTGTGCTAGATTATCCATGCAGCATATTTTAACCGTGGGTGTCTGCTAGATTATCCATGCAGCAGATTATAATCGTGGGTGTCAAAGTATAGTTGGCCAGCAGGCCTAGTTACGATGTTCAAATTTCTGAAATATTTTAAGGCTATAAGCAACTCTTAGCTTCAATTACAAAAATAAAAAAAAAGTTATTCAGGGCACACACAGATCAGTCCGGTTAGTTTCGTGTTGAAGGTCCTAGGTTTCGATTATTGTGCTCAAGTGCCAATACACTCGCTTCAGTGGTCCAAGCCATCACTCTAGCGGTAGACTGGAGGAGATCGAGGTTCAAATCTCGGTCGGGTGTACTGAGGGTGGCTCTTCCAAAATGGTTTTCCCCTCTTCCTTCAGGCAAATGTGGCTACACGTCCTCTAAATATAGACTTCCTAATTCCTAACGCCATTAGTGTAATAAATAAGGGTATAGACGAATGGGTAGTAAGAAGCGGTGCTAAAAATAAAAGTGCCATAACCCCCACAACCCTTCTCCAAAAACTACATTAAAGAGCCAGTTTAAAAGTCAGATTAAGCACACCTCAAGTGTGGCGCTACACTAAATACATGACGACACCTACCTAGACCAGAATAGAATGGACCAGTTGCACATGCAAAAGTGGCCCATTCCATTAGAGTTTAGATGGGTGTCATGTATTTAGTGTAGCGCCACACTTGAGGCGTGCTTAATCTGACTATGAAACTGGCCTTAAGTGTTGCAGTAGACGCAAACAAATAACGTTTACCGACAGTGTGTAATATTATTTTAATGTAAACAGCATAAGGTGTAATTAAAAAAAGCCACCTGTAACTCCTTGATATATAAACTTAATGTCTGGACTATATATTATGTTGAACATATTATTCTTGGAAAAGATGTCTGGTGATAACAATTTAGATAAACCCAAGTTGATAAATAAATTCAAATTAATTCGAAATCTGATAAGATTTTAAATTCAAAGATATTTATATTTTCATACATTTGAAATTATCTTGAATAGTGTGAAGTCGTTTATGGAGTTATCACATTTTCAATCTTATACAAATTTATTTTTAATTTAAGGATGCCGCCTACTTACGAAAACAAACAACAACTAGGATATCTTAAGATTTTCTGATGATATACAGGTGAGGTGGACTTTTGTTTGAGGAATGCTAGCTTATTATCTATATTATATAACCTTACTTTTTACTTTCTCATCTTACAGACAGAGAAAGTATTATTATAATAAAAAAAATTGAATCCGCGATTTTGATGAATTTTGAAGTTTCATGACCCCCACTCTCCGGACCCGAAAAATTAGTTTTTGCATTTACATCTGTCTGTCTGCCCGTTTGTACCTTGGAGTAGAGCCTAAACCATTTTACCGATTGGGCTAAAGCTTGGTATCTAGGGTTTTCATAGGGTTGCCACGAGGGGTTTATGGAATTGGAATAACTTTTAAAATTAAGGGTGGTTTACTGAAAGTTGAAAAGAGAGAAAAATCGATTTGATCAAAATCAGCTCTAACGATTTTAATTAAATTTTATTTCCAGGCATTGATAAATATTACAAACAAATATATATATTTAAAACTTTTCGAACACTAAAGGTAGAGTATTTGAGACCGTAACAAAAATCTAACAAGAGATGTTGATGGATGGGATGTCAAAGTTTCATGACCCCCGAAAACTAAAAAGTTTTTGCAATGCCGTCTGTTTGTGTGTCTGTTTAATCCTAAAATTAAGAGTAGTTTAATAAAGGGCGAAAAGAGAGAAAAATCTATCTTCTCAAAATCGGCACTAATGATTTTGGTTAAAATTCGTATCTATGCGTTGATTAGGATTATAAATAAAATTGCAATTTTCCTTTTCCCGTGAAAATTACTTTTAGGGTACTTTACAGAAGGGGAAATTTCTGTATCTCCGCAACTATTTGAAATTCTAAATAACTCATCATTGCAAAATTGTAGTACTATTAAAAATCAATAACTTTTATTTGAATTATATCTTTATAAGATCAATAGTTTGAGATATTGGCAAATATACAATTTTGTGAGCTTTAGTTGTACAGAAATAATACTAAAGTTTTAACGTAATAATTTTATACTCTATAGAGTAAGTAAAAATATGTCTCTCAAAAAGTTGATGTTCTTTTTCCTTTGACCCTTTAAGGGAAATGTTTGTACGGCAATGATCTATCTTCATTTTAGACTCAATAGTTAATATTTACCTTTTTTATTCATCTAAATTTATAAATGAGGAATTTAATAGCAATGCGATAACCATAAGATGTACAACTCCTAATAAAATGTCGAAAATAGCTTGGGTGTTCTAGTGTATATTATTTCAATTCACATTATATTACGAGTTTTGAGTAAATATCTCCATTTTAAACAATGGAGTGAGAAAGTCCGTGCGGAGTTCCGTACCATTTATTTTAACTAAAAATGAAACAAGTCACATGAAACATCGTTAAAAATGAGCTAATTTCACCTTAACGGCCACTGTCTGTTGGCGCATATAGTGCCAGCTTCTGCGGATAGAATGTGTCATGTGGTCAGAACGAACCCTTCGGCCATTAATCTCAGTTTTCTAAACCAGAGCCACTACTCTTTCATTCAAGTAGCTCCACATTTGACACGTAAGGTTTTTAATCCTGTATTTAAACCTTTCAAATACATTTTGGCGAGGACCATATTTTGAAATAACGACCCCCTCAACCCCCTTAAAATAACGCAATATTTGTCGATGTCTGCAAGGCGTCTAAGCAATTCAGTACAGGCGACTCCACAAAATGACACGTCGAGTGTTAGTTTCGGGAGTGGCATTTTAAAAGGAGGTTTTAGTAGCCAAATATAAGTGTCGAAGGCCTTTAAAGGTAATTAATTTGCTTAACATAATGGAACTTTGTTCTATGATCCCAGAGTACCGTTAGTTGTTTGTTAGCAGAGCTTTTTACGATTATTTGATAAGCGTTCACTTATCAGCTATGACTATCGTTAGGTATGTAACCTTGGCCTGACCTTGTTTAGAGTAAGAATACAAGTTTTCGTATACAATGTTTAGTATTGTATAATTTTTGAATAAATCCGAACAATAAAAAAACCCACCTCTCGTGCTCTAGATTTAAAGTTAATGCTTCTAAAATATAAATGGTTGTGATCCTTCAACAATATTTGCGTTGTTAAATAAAGGTATTTGAGGTGTTTATTAAAGTTTTGCTAAAAAAAAACACGAAACTTCCATATACATGTACACATTATGTAATATATAGTTGAAACATGGCTTCTGAACCATAGACTCTGGACCTGGACCAATGATCCTAGTAGATTTTCAACCAATAAATAAGGCGTTCCAAATGATTTTAAAATTATAACAGCTGATTAACCGGGAAATTAGATGCATGATTATACTGTATGCCAACTAGGCGTGTAGCGTCGTGGCGAGATTTTTTATTAAATTCAGAACAATAATTAGTGCTATATATTAATTATGTTCGTAGCACAATTTTTTATGATCCAGTATTTGCCTCCTCCCGATTACACTGTTGTGAAGTGAAGACGTTAAAGAACCACACTTCGAACTATTTCTAGTTCGAGAATAATTTGTCCCGATTAAATGGCCGTTATAACGATATAAGATACCCTCATAAAAGTCTTTAAACAAGGTGGCACTCCCAGAAAGATATTTTTTTAAAGACGGTAGAGGTTATAAAAAAAAGTATAGCACCGCATCTTACTACCCGTTCGGGTTGTACGCTTAAGTACTAATTACGCTAATGGGTTAGGAATTAGGGAGTTTGAATTTAGAGAAAGTAAACCAGCATTTGTTTGGACGGAGAGAGGAAAACCACTTAGGAAAAACCACCCCTAGTTCACCCGACTGAGATTCGAACCTCGGTCTCCCCGTACTCGGCAGTCTATCTTAACACGAAACTAACGCGTTAGCTAACTACGCCATCGAGGCGGCTGTAGTGGTTATACAATCTAGGCTGTACCCAAAATGACATTTCGGGGGGAAAGCGGGATTAGAAAGCAAAGCTCCCTAACTAAAGGTAACTGAGAAAACATTAAGAGTTTTTTATGGTAACTAGGAAGCGATTTGTATTTGATTTGTATTAATGGTTTAAATAGCTAAACCATTATTATTTGTTAGTTATGGTTATAGCCGTTCGTGACCTTAATTGATCACATATTTATAGCCGACGGTTTCAGCACGTCCATCACAGACTCCACCTTAACATATAAGTGAAGAATGACCCAGGGCACAGGAAGATTCTTGGATAGCTCAGTGGTTAGAACATTGTCGTACTAAGCCAAAAGTCCCGGTTCTATTCCACTGTCCAGGTGTCATTTTTCAATTTAAATAATATAAAGTGGTAAGCCTTCTTAAAATGTAGATCCTATATCAGACACACACACACACACACACACACACACACCACCACCAAAAGAAGGAAGACTATTGGTACCGGGACCACGATCCAGATTTAAAAAAAATTGTAGTAGATTAAATAAAATAAAACATGAATGATAAAAAATAACATGCCTATCCATACTAAAGAAGAGCGCATGTCCCGCTCACAAGCTGGGGCTTCCTCCTGAGGAACTTCATGGCATTTGTCCGGTACAGTATTGTCCTTCGTTTCGAAGTGTTTGGAAGTTTCACGCAGTATATTAATTTCATATTTAAATTAAATTTAGCACGTGAAGATAGTAGGGTATTGAATACAGTTCGACTTAAATTTAAATATTTTATAATGAACTTAACATTCAAATGTTCAGTTATGAATTAATTTGCGTGCATTGCTTTTGTTTTGTAAAAATGAACAAAATATAAAAAACGTTTAAATTTAAATCGAGCAGTACTGTAGTGAAATAACAGGGAAAGGGTGCTGCTTTTGTTTTGTAAAAATGAACAACATATTTAAAAAAACGTTCAAATTTAAATCGAGCAGTACTGTAGTGAAATAACAGGTAAAGGGGGGTCTTTCTCCCCATGGAAAATAATTTGTGTCCTCTTTCCGATGTGAATAAACTCGAACTCTGTCCTGGAATAGACTTATCTCTCTAGATTTATTTCACTCCTCTTCGATACTATCAGATATTAAGATGAAAATGGTCTTGTATCAAACTCCAAACAGCGGACACCACCCTATATAGCTTCTAGAAAAACATCTAATGTTCAAAATTTGCTGGCAGAAGACCACTCCGAATAGCTTGTATAATATGCATCCAATCTTCTAAAAGAGTCCAGACAAAAACCACTAAAATAACTTATAGGAACTTTCGAATTAAAAAAATAAATATTTATAAGGACCACAGCTTATACAAAAGTTTAACTTAAAAATCAGACAGTCCCCTTTGGCTTTGGGGTTAAAGCTCCTCAACATCCCTTTTTTATTTGTTAAGATAATTTACTCCCCCTAGACAAACAAGGCTTCGCCGCCATTGACGTCAGATAGAAAAAAAAGAGGGGGGCCGCGATTTGCTCCTGGCACCGGGCCCGGTTTGAACACATGACGGGCCTGCATGTAGCTATATATACATGTATATTGCACCAAGTCTTAGGACCTACTATCCATCGGCACGATAAAGGTGTAGGGATGAAGATAGTGGAAGTGAGTAAGTGCACCGCAATAACGTGGAGGGAGGGCGTGGAGCCATTTAAGAATAAAATCCTCGGTATCTGGCTGGAATTCGAACCTCGACCTTTCCACCACCTGCAAAAACCAGACTAGGCGAGCCCAGCATTTAGTCCAAGTGCCCATTAAATAAGGTCTACTATGATATTAGCTATGTATTTAATAATATTTGGGTTATAAGCAATGTAAATACTTGGCAATGCCTTATTTAGTAGGCCATTATAATACCTATACTTTTCAAGGGTTTGCCAGTCTAAAACAGTTTTTTAACAAATTATTTTTAAAAATTAAAGTCTCATATATTGTACAAAAAACTTAGTTTTGTAATTGTGTTATAAAAACATTTTTACGACGAGTTTAATTTTACTTGTAAATTTTTAAAACGAAATTCAAGATTTTTATGACGAAAAATCAAATATTTATTTAAGATACCCCAATAAAGTGTTTTGTTTTTGTAATAAGTTTGTTGAGCTACCAACCATTTCACAATATTTCCAGTTAACTTATTGTTGGACAAACTACGAGATATCGTTTATTCAATATCAATAGGTAAGCCGATAATCGATCTTGATTGACACGGACAGTCTGACACGCGTCGTGCACGAGTTCTTTGTTCCAAAAAAAGAAAAGGAAAACCAACAAAATATGAAACGTGTTACAATAATTGGCTATGGGAGTGACGGCCGCTAATACATTAATATTGTCTTTGAATGGATAGCATAAACATTCAAATTATGGACGCACGAAATAGGTTTAAAACAATCCAAGGCCAACCTAAAAAATCTAACTAGGGGAATTTAATATTATCATTAATTATTCATCGATAATGATTTGTCAAAAATAACAGATGTATATCATTACTCGATTTGCTCGTTGGGGACTACGCCACCCCACACCCCGTGCGTTTTCTTTGCAAATGAATGTAAACTAATGTAATTCCAGAGCCGTTTTTCGATGTCTTGCCGTTTAGCCACAAGGAACCTCCAAAGAAAGGCACGTACCAACTTTAAAGTTGCTCCGTCATTTTGAATATTTTTTTTCGAGGGTTAAAATAATTTTCTTTTAACTTTTTGGAATTTTCCCGTCGGTTACAGGCTAGAAGCTATAAGTTTGCCAAATTTCAAGTTTCTAGCTCATCTGCAAGTGGGTAAACAATTGTGTCAGTGAATGAGTCAGACATGTGGCTTTATAGTTATATATAGTTTATAGTTATTATGATTTGATATAAATCCATGACAATATATATTTAGTAACTTTTTAAATATCAAATAATGTTCCTCCTATGATATAAATATAATAGATTTACAGTTCTCCTACAGTAATAACACAGTTTACAAGATTCATTGGTCAACTTCAGCGTTAATTTTAAAAAAAACAACACTTTTTGTCTATAAATTAAATATAAATATATTTTCGCCGACACCTGGCCAAGGAGTTACTAATATTCACAACTACAGACTGAACAAGTTCTGCTTACTCTGACAACATACCACCCTACTAATGTACAGTCCAATTTTCTTAGGATGTACCTTGTGTGGCAGCTAAAAGAGTTAGTATATTTACTTTAACGTATGCATACGTCAGATCATGCAATCTTAATCTGTCACTTTTAATATATATCAATACCTAGATCCCGATTTCCCACTAAGCGCCGTAGACAGAGTGCCTATATGTCCTATGAAGTTTTTTTTTTAATATTGCAGGAAAAAATACCTTTAGAACAAACTTGAGTCACAGAACTGAAATGTTTCTTGATAGTAATTACTAGTTTTTAAAGTAGTTTTGTTCTTAATGCTACCTACGTATTATAACTTTTGTACAGGAATATTAGTTTGAAGTTTTTAGTAGAATTTTAGGTGACCTGGCTGTTTAGGGGTAAGGTGACAGACTTCTGTCCTGGGGATCCGGGGTTCAATCCTAGGTTTCAGCACAGATCTAGCTGATTGCCAAACCCTCCCTTCACCTCTGACAAGACATCTGGTAAATGTGGGGAATGCCAGGCCTCCACCGTGGTTCGGATTCCACGTTAAACAGTAGGTCCTCTATTTCATCTCACAATCACCCTACCATTACACATTAGCGTAAGTGCGTATAACCCGAACGGGTAGTAAGACGCGGTGCTAACAACAACATTAATAATAAAAAAACATACTAAATGTATTTGTAATCAAGAAAGTCAGTAAAAACAACATACACCATATTCATTTGTGTCTGTACGAACAGTGGCGCAGGGACGTTTTTATTTGGGTGGGGGTAAAAATAATCATATGCTTTTATAGGGAATAACATTTTTGAGATTTAAAAAATGACCAGGGAAATGTAATACAGCTGTCCCTCACAATACGCGAGGGGTTAGTTCTGATAAATTATGATCGCGTAGCACGAAAACGAGTAAAGGGAATTGATTTTAACATGGGTGAGATTGGGATTACTTCAAAGGAAAAAGTAAATAAAAACCTAAAACTTGTAAATTAATGCAGTTTTTATTAATGTATCTAACTAGTACAATACTATACCTACACCTTTTGTCAATCTTCAATATCATGAAATTTGTAAACAAATGCCATTTTTAATAAATGTATCTAACTAATACAACGCTACAGGTAAACTTACTGTTTGGGCCAGTTTCATAGTCAAATTTAGTACGCCTCAAGTGCGGCGCTACACTAAGTACATGACGACACCTACCTAAACTCCAATGGAATGGGCCGTTCTCGCATAGTAAACTGGCCCATTCCATTGGAGTTTAGGTAGGTGTCGTCATGTACTTAGTGTAGCGCCGCACTTGAGGCGTACTAAATCTGACTATGAAACTGGCCCATCACTCTTTTTCTCTCTTGAAGGCCCAGGGGACGGTAAGCTTTAAATTTTTTGATGAAATGGTCAAGACTCAGCTGACAGGCAGCATTCTTCCTTTCTCTATAGAGTTCTTTGTACCAACTCAATCTTTCCGGCAACTTTGGCACTTGTATCCATGTTAGGATCATTTTCTTCAATGATCGCGTATAACGAGGGATACCTGTATTTAACGGTCTCATTTATTTTTCTAATTTATTTTAGCCGTCCCAAACATTAGAATTAATACACACAAAATAAATTAAGAAACATTATATCTGATGTGGCTTAGCTAAAATTTATGAAACATCGAAAATTAAAGTAGGTTTCCATACACCCTTGCCCTATATTCGTTACTAGCTATAAAACCACTAACTAGTTTTACAAATTTCCAATTTGTTGAGCCTCTCAGGGTATACACTCAGCAGACACAGGTGATTTAGTCTTAGGCCTACGTTGCCTCATCATGGAGCGAAGATATTTTTTTTTATGTGTCCAAGTATTGAAAAACTTCTTTCTGCAGTAGCTGATGTAGTTGGTATCACTATCAAAGTTTTCAAAATATCTTCAGTATGTGCTCCAAGCACATTTTATTATGTTAGCTTAGTGAACTATGTATATTGCCTCAACAAGATCTTTACATTATATAAAAAAATTTCAATATTATTTTGGGGGGTAACTCTGTGTTACCTTGAATTAACAGAAGTGGTTTTAATAATTGTGTTTAAACCATTATTTTCTCTCTCTAATATTTTATTCATTTTTAAAATAAATAAATATGTGACGTTTGATATTTTATGTTTTGCTTTTTCTAAAAATAATATATATGCTACTGTGAATGTGCTGAGTTTGTAGAGTCACCGGTAATTCTACAAAGCTACTGGTTCACTCGAGGAATGTAAATTAAAATTATTTTACTATTTCACATACTCGCCGAACATTTTATAAAATCAAAAGTGAGGTACCATAAACCACCACCAGTTGATGTTAATGAGTCACGTCAAGATTAGGTTAGTTTAGGTTGGTTTGGATTTATGTTCTATATTTTTTTATCCACATACGTTAGATATTTTATAAAATCACCGGTAAATGTAGCCAATACAGTTCATGTTTCATACTTTCACCAAACTGCATTGGGAAATTTATAAAATCACTGGTAAGTTTAGATAAATCCTATTATTTGTTAAATAAACCATTGCTTTCGGTGATTCTATACATTCACTGGTTATTTTACAAAATCACGAATACAACACATTCACAGTAAAAAATATGGTCTCCGAGGCGGTGCGACAGTTAGATACGGGGTACTTCGACCAATCTCGTTCACAGAAATAAAGTGACAAAAAAAGCACTCGTCGAGTCCTGCTTGGGTTGAAAAGAAGTTTAATGTTTGACATTTCTCTTGTTAAACAAAGCCATTTATCTACCACAACTTCAAACAATAAGCACCGCTGTCCCAATCTATAAAATTGATATGATGATTGAAATATGATCTAAGAACGGCTTCATTTCAGAGAAATGAATCGCTTTGAACCAAGCCCTGATTTTTATATGATGCCTACTTTTAACCACTAACACGATCTAAAAAACATTTGGTATTCTGGAAATATGTCTTATTTGATTTTTTTTATAGATAAAGTTCATCTAAATGTTATCAAACGCTCCTAATAATACTTCCTCCCGAATTACTCTTTATCTAAAGTTAAACAAACTTTTTTTTACATCCATTACTGTTTCCAGCATGTCACATGGACCAGTTTTTTGTTCCAAATACATATTTTCCACTACCGGCTGGCTAGGCCTATCGTATAGACCAATTTTGGTAGGAAGAACAGTTGAAATTAGTTACTAAAGTTACCAAAACAATGTTAATATATTCGTACATCAAGTCATGTTATCTGCAGCTGTCACTTTTTATAGATATTATCAATAACTATAGAATAACACAAATAATGTAGTAAAATTTTATCAATATTGGCCACAAAGAAATGTGTTTGAATTTTCTCTACTGTTCTTCCAACCAAAATCAAAGTATAGATTTAATCATTTACATTATAATCTAACTTAGGACTAGGACAGGCACACCATTCAGTCCTCGGCTGTTAATTCATCAATGCGAGAGAAAACCCACATTTCACCAATAATAATTTTCTTTTGGCCATGCCAGGAATCAAACCCGGGATCCATAGCTCAGTATACACACGTTACCGATTGAACTAAGGTGTTGGATTAGTTAAGCGAACTAAGAATTATTATTAGCACCGCGTCTTACAACCCGTTCGGGTTATACGCACTTACACTAATGTGTAATGGTAGGGTGATTGTGAGATAGAAATGGAGAACCTACAGTTTAACGTGGGATCCGAACCACGGTGGAGGCCTGGTATTCCCCCCATTCACAAGTTATGATTCGTACACGTCTTGTCAGAGGTGAAAGCAGGATTTGGTAATCAGATCAATCTGTGCCGGGAGCGAGGATTGAAACCCGGACCCCCAGCACAGAAGTCTGACACCTAACCCCTAGACCTTCAGGACACCAACTAAGAATGTAAATATAATCCCCACCATTATGAGAGGATGCGTGTCCAGTTTGCAAATAACGGCTTTCTACGAAAATCAGAGTGCATTCTTAGTAATGAAAGTTACGTGCGCCTCTGTGTTTGATTAAAGACATTCGGCCATCCAACGATGGAATGTTTCCCTCGAGACCTCTGTGCCATTTATTATAACTCAGCCTATTCAAATAAAAAATATCAGTAGCACGATTTAGTTTCAGTGATAGCACTAGGTAGAAGATAAAACGGTAGAAAAGTCCGCGTTGCTGGTTCATTTCGTGGAATCACAAGCTATTGAGAACTGGTTCAAACCAGCTGCTTTCCATAAAAATATATAATCTAGGGAAGCCCATCCCAACCTTACGTGTGGAAAATAACGTGAGCACCTGGCGATTTTACATGCTAGGAGCTAATAGGGGCGTGGCCGGATTTTACGGTATAAACAATGTTGTGACCTTGACAAAAAAGGAAAACTAAGGAAGTTCTCGCAGAGGTCACCCCCCAGGTTATACTGTGACGCACTGTAATATTCGCACCCGATGTAGTGAAACTGGTTCACATGTACAGCCCATTCACAGCAAATTACTGGTAATACAAGCCACCGTATTTTTATGCCTCCAGGTCATATATAAGTGGCTGGTTCTAAAGAAAATTGATGTGCTGATACTAAAAATGGGATTAATTTTTCTATACGTATAAATCAAAAATCATACTAAAATTTAGAATTTCGATGAATTACCAATGTTTAGTACCATACAATTAATTGTATTATATAATATGCAATCTTCATCATGAATTTTTTCATGTTAAAATACAAGTTACATTAATTCAAATCATCGTACACGTAATATGTGCATTCTATATAATTAAAATAATTGCTATAAATATTTTTTTCTAATAATACGTTTAGCATTCCCTCTCAAAAAATCAACAGCTATCTCCCATCATGGCAGTATCGCAGCGACCTTGATAGCTCTTACTTCATGGATATTATCTGATGAAAGCGTTCATCTGGACTCAGCTCACAAAGTATGAGGGAAAAACTAAAATGTGAAGGAAGAAAATTAATTTTCAAACATTTTGCGCCCCATATATTTATAGCACTGTAAGCAAGGTTGGCACTAGAGATTCATAATAAGATTGTAGTCTTCTTTCCTGTTTCCAAGAAATCTATGTACAGCTATTTTAAAAGAAAACCAAGCTGTCCGTTCAATATTCTGTAGCTTCGTCTCAAATAAATCAAATTTCAAAAGTTTCCTTATTTAGGGAACAATGAAAATTAATTTCTTTAAGTTTAATATTTGTTATATAGATAAAAATGTCTGCTAGATAAGCGAATCTACTTCCTATTTGATCTTAGGCCATAAACAAATTCTTCATTAAACCCAGCTTTATAGGTAGAGGCGGAAGAAGAATATTTTATGGTTCAACCGGGTAAATATCTTCACTTATTTTTACCTAATGTTGCACTATATCATACTTTGCTGTTGCCTTGCTGTTCCATAAACATAGAAATATATATTGTGAAACCTCTCTTTAAACCTCTAATTATTCAAATAACCTTAAGGTAATCATATACATGCCACGAGTAGTATTTATACTATATTTCACTCATAACCTTCGAAATGCTTTCACATGTCTCTCAGTTAGCGGCATGAATTAGTGGAACTGATTGATATTTATTTCCATCACGCAGCAGAACTGCTTTCAAACTTAATTTCGACTCCTCAATAAATATGCACCATTCATTAATCCTTTGTTCAATGCCTCATTCGTTCACTAGACCATTAAAGTATTCCTCATACTGTCCTCCATAATGAAATACTTACTGCGTTGTTAATAAAATGTAATTTCGTTCCAGCTTCAAGTAATTTTCATTGCTCCGAGAGCCAAGAAATTCAGATTGCTCTTTGGTTAACTTTAGGCCACGAACTATCTCATTGAATTCTTATTGCTTAATTAAATATAGCGTGTCATCAGTTCCCAGTTGGTAGTACAAATCTTTAGACGTGGATGGTTCAATCAAGTTTGAAACACATTCATCTGAAAAATCTTCATTGGTTCCTTCATACCATGCTTTTGGGGGAACTGGAACATCTTCACTATGTGGAGCCTGCTTTATTGCAGATACTATGTTCGGATTTTAAAACTGTGCTAATTTTGTTCTTGTTACATCTTTGATATATTTTTCATGTAGAAATAGCAACCATCAATGGAGTTACGTGGTTCTCGCCACACCAAAGGTTCATCAAAAGGCATACTTTTTTAGTTTCCCAGCTAGCCATATTCCAAGATGTGTTGTGGAATTTTACTTCCTCTGAGTTTTCATTGTAAGCCTTTCACACACGTAACAGAAAATGTCAGGGTGATTGTGTAGCAATTATTGCTACAAGGTATCTTAAAGTGGGTTAGTCAATCAAAACAGCACTTACCCAATTTCACCAACCGGACGAGCGCGCGGAAAAGAACGTCCACACACGATAACAACATTGAAACATCTAAGAGCGCTGATCCTAGTGCTGCATTTTGCCACTATGCACCACCACCTGTCTCAATAACAACATGGACGTCTAGAAAAGCGTAGAAGCGCTGAGGCTTTGATATAAGATTCTCAACGCGTCTAGTACAGCGCATCTCCCTCCTTTCCGTGTGTTTGAACTCTGTGATCCCCACCCTTGTGTAATTCCGTCTCGAGTGTTCGATGAGTTTTGCACCATATAAAAGACTGTTCATCAAGATAGAGACCACTCTTGGATTGGGCTCGGACATTGACGAAGCGTAGGCTTCGAGGACATACTTTTACAATGTAAGGAGAAATTCTATTTCGGCACAAATATAAATATTGTAATTCTTCTAAATTCCCTTTTGATCGTTTTACGTGTATATATTGTTATTTATATCTTATACGAATCTTCATTCGTTTTACTAAACATTAAGTTTAACTTCACTTATGTTACGCATGGGTTCTAGGGAAATAGGACTTTACTTAAACTACAAAAGTAATGTGGGGAATTTTTTTTAATGTTAGTTTTGAATTTTTTCTAATGTTAGTTAAATCGTGCTTATCAACCTTGATTCAATTATTTAACTTTAAGAATTGTGTTTTCAAAGCTTGTTGTCTTAGTATCCATATTGGGAAGTTATTTTATAATATTAGGTCCTAACTATTCAGTTGTTAGAATGCGTGACGTTGATAATTATTCTCATATATTTAACTTTATGTATCTAGCTTAGGAGTTATGTTTCATAGTTATTGAATGTGGCAGAGTGTTAATAATATTTAGGCCAGGAAAGTTAATAATAAAGTTAGGAATTATCCTTAACTTTAATAAGTGGATATCTAAGTTTATTTAGTATGACATATAATTTTGGAGGATTCCGTAATAAGTTTTTGTTATTTATTTGTGGAGACGTCATGCGTATGCTAATCATTAATGGGGTAACCACAGAACTTTAATGCTGTTAGCTACAATTTTTTGACTAGCACTAAAATAGGTCATTGTTGGGAAATCTCATTTAAGTTTATATGGTGTTATACGCCATATTTATAATGCTAGACATTGAAAGGATTATATGTTGTCATACGCCATATTGATAATGTTAGGCATTAAAAGTTAATTCACGTATGTTCATGGAAAGTTTTCTTGTAAAAACAATAATCATAGATTGTTATTATTGCACTTCAGCTTTTACAGATATTGTATTAAAAAAGAATATGCTTAGATTCTTTAAAGAAGTGATATGTTCTTTAATAAGATGTTGGCTGAAATAAAAGCAAAGTTTCTTTAAGACTTGAACTTTTTACTATTCTAGTTATGCCATTTATCCTTAGGTTTAGATATGTATAATTTTAATGCCCTTTTTAACTTAGCCTTCGACCTCGTCGTATTAAAACTAAATTGATTTCTGAAGGAGAACAGTGATATTACCCTCCTTCTAGGAGTGAGTGGCGTGCGTTGGAGATGGGTTGTGTACCCTGCTATATTTCACAACAAAAACATAATATTGTTTTACACTTCGCACTCCTATTTTTCTAAAATTTTTGGTAACATTAAATTTATTTTATTTGTATTGAATCCCTCTAATTCTAGAGCTTGGATTACAATTGAAACTGCCTTTGCTTCGGAATTCTAACAATACAACGTAGGTAAGTAAATAAGAAGATAAAATACTCTACTAATAAACTTAAATCAACCACTCACGCTTAAAGAGCTATTGTGTGAGCATGATCAAATGCGAACAATATTTTATTTGTTATGAATCTGATTAGTGTCATGTTTTATTATGTTTGCATGTAACAACTAAATGCATGTCATATGACAGATCAGGGTCATATTCTCTTCACTAAAACGTAGTAAGAAACACACATTGTACGTGAACACAAAAAACTGCATGTACAAAAATTGTGACGTGATCTGACTTTTTATTGTCCTTTCCAAGATCTACACCCAAAAAGGGACAAGTATGTGTTAATCGCAAGTTGTACCGATAAAACCGTATTTTCGTGATATTTCCAGAACGACTTATTTGTAATCTTGACTAGTTTGGCCCATATAGTACTTGTGATAAGATAGAAAAATACAAATAAATTATGTAAGAGGGGAAAGTTGCTGTTTAACACAAAGAGTACAACGCGCGACCAGGACTATCTTATTTTTGTCACGTCAACCTGTTCGGTCTAAAAAGCTTATGCACTAACTAAGCTAATGTGTTAGGAATGAAGAAGGCTGAATTTAAAGTACGTATTGCCTCATATGTAAGGAGGAATAGTGGAAAAACCACCTTCAGTACACCCGGCCGATATTCGAAACCCGATCTCCCAGCCATCAGTAGTTTAATCTAGAGAGCAACGCCTTAAAGTTTAGACCATTCTAACACGGAAGCAGGTCCCAAACCCAATCGGCTAAAAAAAAAACCCTTCCCTTGTAGCCCGTCAACAATGTGTTCACTTGTGTTGAATGGGAGCTAGTTTGTCTAAGAGCAATGGTAGTAAGCCAAGAAGTTTCATTTGAGGGAATACTTCACTTTCTTTTCCTCATATCCGTAACCAAACAAGTCACCCTGATGAAGCGATGACACATGGGTAAATGAGACGACTGAAGAACCGTCCTTCGCTGCTAGTTCAACAATGTAGCTAATCTACGTTCATACGTCATGGGATGTGTGTTGCGACTCACACGTTAGATCAGTGGTTTGCACCCCTTTTTGTTTGGAGGAACCCTTGAAATATTTCGAAAAATCTCAAGGAACCCCTACATGGCTGACATATAATAGATTCGACAGGGTTAAATTAAATAAATACATGTAAAGAAGTAGGGATAGTAGTAAATAATAATTAAATCATACTTTTGAATAAAATACTACACGAGTATTTACTAACTATTAATATTTAGCTTACTAATATAACTGTTAGTAAAACCAGTTACAAAAATTTTCAGTTTACATCTGGCTCACTGGTTATATACACACTTGGTGTGTATATATTTTACAATAATTTTATGTTATTATAATAGTTTTTTATAAACTCGTTAACGAAAAAATAAGTTACATTTTATTGTTTTATTAATAATTCACAACTGAAAATGATACAACTTTCAAAATAGTATAAATATCTGCCAGGTATGCTAGTTTCAGCAGCCACGATTCGTCCTCAAAATAGTTGGAAAAATAACTTAATTTTTTCTCTGAAGAAAATCTGGAGCTGCTACTATCAAAGAGAAATGATCACATAAGATTGACGCGAGTAAGAAAACAAACATAGCAGTGTGGGCCGCACACGCCAGCCGTCTTTAAGAAAATGCACCCTAAATCTCTCTCGTTTACTAAATAATAATTATCAAGCAAATGTCTAACCTAGCTAAACTTTCAAAATGCTTCTTTGTTTTATTTATATACCACGTTGAAACTTTAATATTATAATGGGTTTATTTATTTTAAAAAAAAACACATGGCAAGTTGTATTATTTTTTTCGCAAGTTTTTGTAAATTCTCGCGGAACCCTGGTTGGGAATCGCTGCTTTAGACAGACGGAAACGAGATATGAGAAACTTTAGTTGAGTGTTGGCTTCTCTAAAACATTTTAATTTGCACAAAGACATACTACCCGTCCGGAATTTCCGTGTATAATTACACTTATGGAAGAGATCTGAGGAAGGAAGAGTTTAGAGAAACTCTACTCACATTTGCGCGAAAGGAAAGTAAGAAACTATTGGGGGACCTGCAGACCGAGCTGAAATTCGAACTCCAACCTTTTCGTCACCGGCAAATCAGGGCAGACACTGGTCCACCCGCCGATGCGAGTTTCTCCCAATAATGTTATATTTTCTAAATCGTTTAAGGCAAGGTCACAGACAAGGAACCTTGTCTGTGGTCAAGGTGTATTTTTAAATATCTCAGACAAGATCATTATTGGCGAGTTTTATACGTTAATCAACCACCTTAGAAAGAAGTGTACCCGCATTTGCTTTGAGGGAGGACAGGCAGCTATTTCGAGGGGAAAACCACCTCTGTGCACCCAAGTAGACATTCGAACCTACCACCTGCCAAGAAGAGACCGTCTTCTTCGCGTGCCTACCGGCGAATGAATCATCACTATTGGCGCAGTGCCAGTTGCTAATAATCTCCCACTTTGTCGTCGAACAAAATGAGACCTTTCAAACGAGGGTCTGCTTAATTGTGTGTCTTTCTTGGCTGTATCTGAATAATCTCGAGGATCCTTGAGTTAGAGACTTGATGAATTCACACTTCCCACGCACTTCCTATCTATCGAAGACTGCATCAGCTAGAGCCAATTCGAAAGGCAACGAGCCTTGCTACATCCTTGAAGTGCTACTAACTACTAATGATCTGAGAAACTATGTCAAACAGCATCTATTAGACCCGATGAACATAAATAGCCTACGGCGTTTAATAACGGATCCATTTTATTGTTCACGTCGAGTGTTCTAATTGTTTTACGATAATTAAGGAAAGCCAATAAACAATTTGTACTTTTGGTGATAAATGGTAGGCGCCGAATGGTTTGTCAACTTTTCGAAATAGAATAAAAGGCGTATAAAAAGAAAAATCATAGCACCGTGTCTTACTACACGTTCGGATTATACCCTCAAGTACTAATTACGCTAATGTGTTAAGGATTGGGGAGGTTGTATTTAGAGGAAGTGAACCCACATTTGTGTGGAGGGAGAGTGGAAAACCATTTAGGAAACACCACCCCCAGTTCATCAGACTGAGATTCGAACCTCGATATCCCCGTCCTCGGCAGTCTAGCTCAACACGAAACTAGCGCGTAAGCTAACTAAGCCACCGAGGCGGGTTGTATAATAAGAGAATACGGATACAGACCTCGATATCGAAATATTATGGTCACATAAGACGTATGTAATTTAAAAAATATATATTTACTATGCAAGTGAATAGAAATAATTTTGGATTAACATCCCAGGAAGGAGGAGACAGGTCCCCTTTGAGTATGTGTGGTAACCCCTCCCCCTAGCCCTTCCAGCCCTGCCTAAAGGGTACAATTAATTAACATTTGAAGTTATTTATACATCTTAATTAATAAGACCTAATAAGTGTTGAGTAATAAAAAATAAAACCTCTACCGCCCAAAGTGAGCGGTTTAATCTTAGTTTGCACCGCCCTCAAGACACACATAGTTTTTAGATACGCCAACGATTACAACCGGTGTGAAAGTTTAGTTTTAGCCCAGTCAAATCCCCATAAATTATTTTGCTAACGCTGGGAAGTGGTCCAGTTTTCTAGTTGGTTAGGGGTTGGGGGAAGGAGGGGTTCTACCCTTAGATGGGTTTGTCAATGACGGGGAAACCGGGGTTCGAATCCTAGCCGGGTGTAAGTGAAGTTATGCCCGCTAGCCTTTCACGACAATACGGATGCATTTATTCTAAATTCCACCTTCTTAACCCTTAATACACCAGCGTAAATAAAGTCCGTTTTGGTAGCAAGATGTGGAAGAATAAATGTAGGCGTGTGGCTTTTGTTTAGCGTCCAAATTGCATATGGCACTGACAGCACGCGCACACACACACACACACACACACACACACACACACGCCACCTCCCTCCCAATCGAGCAGTGAGATTAAAAAAAAAAAGATAACAGATAATGTTTGAAAGAGAGATACCGAGCGTTTTCAGCAGCTTCTATATGCTTGAGTGAACTCTGAGTTGTGTGCTTGTTCCACATGAAATTATCTTAAACTGGGGTAATAACTAAACAGTTACACTGTAGGCAGGGTTAGTTATCTTTCTAGAGCAGTGGTTTCCAACCTGGGTGTCCCGGCGTGATTCGGGTGGGGTCACAATGCTTGATGAGGCTATAGCTTAGCATTTACTTTTTACAATAATTCTAATGATTATAGGAAGGTGCAGAATCCAAATAGAAATGTAAGCAGCTAAAGTGATAAAAACTGTTACTGCTTATGTTCCTTTCAGAAACTCAACTCTATGAGTGTTGCTTGATGGTGTAGTAGTCTCGTGTTTAGAAGAGTGATGTTGCTACTAAAGCTTTCAAAATACCCCCTGGGATCGTTGACTTTCTTTTAAGATATCATTGTCTCATTCCTTTAGATATAAGCAATTTATAGTAATTAAATCAAACACATGAACTTAACATCATGTTCGTTTGGTTTATTGGTGGCGAGGTCTGGAATCAAATTCCCGCCGGGTGTAATGAGGGTGATATTTCCTAAATGGTTTCACCCTTCTACGCAGATAAAGGTACATTTATTCTCAATTCTATGCACCCTACTAGTGTAATTAAATGCAAATAGCCCGGACAGGTAGTAAGATTCAGTGAAAATATTAGTTTAAAAACTAGCATTTGAGCTCTAGTATGATATAAAGGAGTCACGGTAGTCTAAAAAAAACAATGGAGTCAAACCCCGCAAAAGTTTGAAAACCACTAGTCCAGAGGGTTGTCTCTGAGTGCTGTTGTACTCCACAATGCAGTGAGTCTCCTCTTTCCAAGTGAGTGATGGTACTTATTTTCTTGTTCAAAATAATCTTTGTTTGTTCTTTAAGCGTTTATGGTTCAAGTCATAGCTTTGTTAAGCTTCTATTGTAATTGTCATTTTTTGGTTAAGTGTATGAAAAGACGGTAGCCTTAACTTCACCATTAAAGCTTATATTCTTATTCTTCTTATTATTATTATTAAAAGACAACCCACTGGTATCCTACTTGAGCGTACATTTTCACCATTAAAGCTTATATTCTTCTTATTATTATTATTATTAAAAGACAACCCACTGGTATCCTAATCGAGCGTACATTTCATTCACACAAAAAGTGGCCAAATAACTGACAAATTTAAGGGCACACAACGAGGAAGATGGATTTTAAGGGAACGTATCAGTATTTCTTTGGAGCAAAAATGTGAAAATTCTCCAACACTGGTGAGCCTGACCGAGCTAAGTTGATGCTTACCTGGCTCTACCAGTTGGTTTTATGTGGTAGTGATAGTTAATATATGATATGCACAGTTCAATTTTCATAACAAGGACCTATTTGACAGCTATAAAGTTACTAAACTTATGTTCATTCATCTCAGTTCATGTGATCTGCAGCTGTCAATTTTAAAGTAAGTTATAATAGGTACCTATTAACACTTTGAATTAAATATTTTTGCAGTAAATATCTATTTCCTAAAAGTACCTTCTTATGAAAATTAGACAACTGTATATAGAATATTTTAAAAAGATAAAAGGCTTAGCTATTTTATCAAAACTATTGTTGCAGTGTAATTGTCCATTTGAACATGGTGCTGAAATAGTCTTAACTTTGAAATATTACATACCTCCCTCCCAAAAGTAGATTTATAGCTGTAATACTGACCAAAACTAAATAGTTCATGGACATAAAACAAGACACTAATGGCAGGTTTAGTATGCAAACAATTTCAGGTGGGCTAATCTTACTTTATTTTTGTTTATTTTAGTTTGTTTTGTTGTCTGATAATTTTATATGATTATTTAAAAAAATATGCTGTGTGTTTTAGCTTTTTAAGTTAACTATTCTTTATCTTTTGATTGAATCTTTTAATGTGACTTTTGTTTTGCTATTAAGTTGAATTAAATGTTAATATTCCTTAAGCTCAAAACTTGATTGTGTGGCAGAACAATAACATTTTAAACAGGTGAGTCAAGCACTAGGCCTACCTAATTTATTATTATACTACTGTAATTTAGTGTAAATATTTTAACATCAATATTTTTTTATGTGTTAGTATATTCATAAGATAGTTTGGTAGTGTTAAAAAAATAATCATAAAATTGAGCGATTGTATTTTAAACATAGGCCCTACTATTTCTTTTATATAAACATATTTAAAAAAATAACACTAGGGTCTAAGTTAGCAAACAATGTTATAAAGTAAATTTGATACATATAAAATAATTGCTTTAATAAAAAATGAGATTAATTAATTTGTGAACCAACTAAAATATTACTATCGACTAAAAGGGTTATATAAAGATATCTGTTCAGTTCTTAGAAACAAAATTAATTTCTAACAAAAGTTATCTATGATGGTAAGTTTTTTAGCACAGTCTTTCTGCCCTCTCGGTTTGTATGTTGAGGTGGGAATTAACAATAAGCCTAGTTAACTTACATATACATGATACACCCACAGGCTCTCAGGGTATATCTTTCACTTAACTTTATGAATTAATATAGTTTCAAAATTATATCTGAAAATGGGAATCAAGCCCAGGACCTTTGGATTGGCGCTAATGCTCTACTATTGGTAGACCTATAGAAAGGTGGGGGGTCAGAAGGGGGAACAGGGTCCAGAAATTGTTCGACTCTCCTTCGACTTTAAGAAATATACAAAGTGTGGGTTTTGTATGAATACTTTTAAAAAGGTAAGCCCATGATTTAGTATTTTATCTAACATTCAAACGCACAACACTTATGTTGAAAATTATAGCCTACTAAAGTGTGTAACATATCTAGACTATTAAACTCTTTTAAACCTTACCCATTTCACAAGAACAATTTAGGGTATTTCTGAAGAAGTCCCCAGACTAACATATGCATCATTAATTAACTCAAGTCATTAGTCTAGCCGGATATAGTATTGTGGTCTAAAAATAAAATGGTGGTGCTGACTGAATCAATTTTAGTGATGAACTAGAAGAGAATAAACAAGAATGTATATTTTTCACTGACCTGGGTGACAACATATGATCCCTTCATACTGAACAGTGGCCTGTGAAACATATAGAACTGCAACCGAAGCTTCCCCATATCGTCTGCTACCCGAAAACTGTCTGCAAGCGTCGTCACCCAGTTCACCACATCTTCATTGGCATATGTGATGAGTCCTTGTCCAAACTGATGCTTGCCATCCAGGACAAAGTTGAGGATTCCTCGCACAGAGTTCTCGGTGAGAAGGGTTTCTTCATCCAAATGAACAATCCAATCTGTGTCGGCTAGATAGTTTGGACCTTCTTCGAGGCAATATTGTAAAGCTCTTGCTTTGAACAGTGCACCACTCTTTGGTCTATACAAGGGTGGGACGATGACTTCCCTGATCCTACGGTGGGTCGACAAGCCCACACTTTTATCTGTAACAACTTCAATGATAAAGTTCTCAAGACCTGCGTCTGTGCACTTTGCCATATTGCGAGCAACATTATCCCTTACGAGTTGGGGGTAGTCGCCTCTTGTCACAATTCGAATACACAAAAAGGGTGCTAACAAGGGTGAACCCTTTAATGTCACTTTATCAGGGAAAGCATTATATATTGTAAGACCAATAAAGTTAAACATCACTTGTGGTAAAGAGAGAAAAGCAAGAAGTCTTAAAAGATAGAGAACCACACAGCCTACATAGCCATATCTTTCCCAAGGATCCAAGTCATTGATCTGGTCCCCCAACTTTACACCCCCAGAACACCATTCAAACACAGTGATGACAGTTAACAGCAACAAACAATGGAGAATATGTTTGGTCCTGCTGCTCAGCATGGTCACAAGTGAATTTCCTGAAAAAAAAATATAATTTCCATTTAAAAATTCCTTTACTTAAGATTAATGTTAAAAAAAGTTTATTTACTACCAACATTTGTTAAAAATCTATAAAAGTGTGTCAATTTTTCTTCAAACCATGTTAAAATTAATAAATCATATTAGATATTCCTACAATGATCAGGTGAATTTGCAACATACCCGTATCAATAGCCAATAATAATAATTTATGTATTATTTGAAGCTTTAAATAACATTTCCTAACCTAAAACAGCGTCAAATAACGCTCACATCTATGATAAAGATGCTTTGAATATATAAGCTATAATTACAAAAATAGATCTAAATATAACTTTAAAAGGCTTTGATGATTTATTTATTATGCCAGAATTTATTTCTGTATTGTAAGCTCGTGTAATCGCAGGTTGTGAGCTTCAAATTCTGGATCTTTAGATAACAAACGAGTCCTTTTAAAGAGTAACCAATAAAGTAAAAGGAAGATCTTAGGATATAAAACAACTATAACCTAAATATCTTATATTCAGTGCACAAATATGGGCCTATTTAATAACCAAAATGGAAAATATGTGATTTTGCATCAAGATAGATCTATCTTTACATTTATTTATATAAATATAAATGTACTAAGAGTGGTAATAAGAAAAAAAAAGAATAGCTTACCACTCACTTATGAAGAAGAAATTGTAGTAGGACCGTTTTTCACTGTAAACACACTAATTTACACATTCACACCAAATTCTTTCAAACACTTTTCTCTGTCACATACACACCACCAACCCGGCTTACCACAAGCATACTACACCGAATATTTCAACGCTTGTGAAGTGAAGCAGAAAGTCGTTCCCGCGTGTTATAAAAAACATAGCTCCACTATATTTTCAACATGGCCACGCCTATTATACACGTCAGGATTCATTTTAACCAATCGCATTAGCTGAATAAATAAGCATATATATTATAAAAACGAAGCGTATAGAGCAAAGCCAGAGGTTAGAAAACATAAGTATATTATATCGCTTGAGCTTTCAAATATTGACCTTACGTTATCTTTTGACTTGAGCGCTACCTATTCGCCTCTGTAGTAATCATACACTACTACTGAATGGTTTACTTGAATTTAATGTAGAGGGAAGTAGCAGCGTGATAATGATTTGAATTCCTTGGATCTCGCTAGATAGCAGCAATTAGTCATTGCATCAATATGGTAAATAAAAGAATATAATCCATAAGAAATAAACATAATAATAAAAAATATGGTTGTTATGATTTTATTTGACATCCAGTTTTTTAATCTATAAGTGGCAGGGTCGAGGAAGAGATCTTTAAAATAAATTAACTTGCATTAGCGTGTAGTTGGGTCGCACCAAATAAAATCAACGTAAGGGAAAAGTATCATTAAAAAACATATTAATTATCTACATTTATAGCTAAAATGGTGACACGTAGGCTATGTCTCCCATGGCCTAAGGTGTCAGTCTCGTAGGAGACCATTCCTGACAAGATTAAGATTGAGGTACAGCTTCATGCAATAAAGATGGCTTTTCAGTTCCCTCTCCACGCTAATACGGGTGGATATTCTATAAATTACCTTCTCAATCCCTACCCCTTGCTGATGAACGTACTAATAATTTGAAAAATAATATTTTTGTTAACATCACGTTTTACTATCTGTCAAAATTTTCTACATATTTACACTAATGAGGTAGAGACGAGGAAGGTATAATTAAAGGAAATGTATCCCTATTTGTGTGAAGGGAGAGATACATTTAGGGAAAAAAAACACTTCAGTACACTCGGCTTGGATGTATGGACTCAACCTCCTCATCGCTATGAAAACCGACTAGACGAGCGGTGACAAAAAAACTTCTTGAACAGTCTTTTACCATAATTATAATCAATAGTGGAGCCATAAATGGCATTGATGATGTCAGTTGCTTCTAGAAGTTCTAATGGAACTTCCACATTAACATCGGTCAGGCTATATTTATTTCTCAGTTTCCTTTTTCCAATTTTTAGAATCAATTTATTAAAATCATCCTTCCCATTTGATCTTATATTAGTCGACCGTTTCACTAACATAAACTGATTCCACAGAGGAAATTTATTGATGAAAGCACTGTTGATATCCACTTTACTTCCCCAAGGAATGACTGAACGTAGTCACCAACCAAAACAACACATTTTCTCCAAGAGGTGTATTGATACCATCACCTGCTGTAGTAGGAGGCCATTACATTGGTGTTCATGGCACATCAGAATCATTGCCTCATCAATTATGAGTGTTTCTTCCCTCAGAGTGATCCCCTTCACTGTTTGCGGCTTCTATCTAGAGTTGGAAGTTTCTTTGATGCGGATTGGTAGTTGAAACCCACTGTGGACAGTTCTTCTTTCTTTTAATAAATCTGATGCAATGCCTTTTGTTGG